>SNQJ01S0050931.1:0-46447 GCA_010110895.2 Picea sitchensis
ATTCATTTTAATCTTTCTTTATACTTCTTAAAATTTAGTTTAAGAGATATATATACTAGTTAAAGCAAAGTCCATTTATACTCCAGATGTGTGATGTAATTATGTTAACAACTCTAATAAAATAAAATAGAAAAAAGTTTTAAAAAAACACATGGATAAAGAAGAGGAGTCATGGATCTATTGAAACCCTGTATATTTTAAGCACTAAGAGTTATATTTATTTTTGAGAAAATTAAATAGTGGATAAACTCAATCTCTTTCCATTAAAATTCTTTTTTTAATTTGGTAAAAATTTTGTGTTACATTTGATTGATAGGAACTTTGACTATATAATTTTTCCTTGGGAGTTTTGACACATTTTAAGACAATCAAGATCATCAAAATTTTGGAAAAATGAGTAGATCAAGGTGGAACTTTGTTTCTTGGAAAAAATAAAGCAACAAAAATGTTGAATTTGTCCACTTTTTAACTTGCTCCCTTATTTTTTATCTATCTAATTAATTAATAAAACATGAGTTAAGATAGATATATGTGAATTACTATTAAATCTCATGTAGTGTAACTTAAAACAAATGCATGTGTGTTTTACATGTCACCCCAACTAACACATTAACCATGTAAACTCAACAATCATTTTAATAAGAGAAGAAAGGTATTCTTACCCAAGATGGGAGAGATCTCTATATTTTTTTTCCAAAGATGCAAAATCTATCATAACTTAATTCTCAACTGGTCACTTTTATTCAAGGAAAAATGGTAGTGAGAGTAATCATCATTCATTGTTATCTATGAATGTGGGCTTACTCATCAATGTTATTCAAGGAAAACCATGTCATTTGAAGTGACCCACTGGTAGTTTGTAAGGGGGCAAACTTTCTGGATGTTTGGTAGTTAACCTATTTCCTTATATCTATCTCAACCAACCAAAAGCAATTTATTTGCAAAATTAATATACTTACACATGCATATTGATGATGATTAAAAATATTAATAATAAATAACATAAATTTAACCTTTAATACTTTATTTTAAAAAATTGCATGTGAATTTTTTATATATCAATTCGATTTTAGTGGACGTTAATCATATTATATATATATATATATATATATATATATATATAACTAAAAAAATATTTAATTTATTTTAAATAAAAAATAATATAAACAATTATATTTATGTTTTACATATTAATATCACAAAGTCAATAGCGTGTTTTTGGTACTTATCTGGTGTTTTTTGGGCACTGTTGAACAAAGTTTTAGATTCTGTATGCAAACGTAGATAATTCTTGCGGTTGGAATCTGACTTGGTTTTTGTGGGCTAGATCAGACACCCTTCTGTGCTTCGAAGTTGGAATCCGTGGGCTGAAACGATTCGCGCAGTTCAAAGTTGGCATCTGTGAGTGTGGATCTAACTAGGGCTGAAACGATTTTTTCCGTTCAATTTTTTGTCTGTGATTTGGAACTGAGATTCCTGCTCTCTATATATAAATATATGTTTTTTGGGGTATGTTTAAATGTTTATAGGCAAATCAAGAGAGACACAACTGCTCAGCACATTGCGAATCACAGCTCGCATATACAGCCGAGTCTTGGAATTTTGCGAGTCTGAATCCTGAAGCCAAATGCTAATTATTCTGAAGCTTGATGATTATTTCATGCCACGTAGTCGCGCATACCAAGGACGGATTTGAGGGCAGTGCCCAGACGGCCTTGGATTCTTAAACAGCTAGGGTTTACATTTGCCCCCCTTCTAAGATTGTGCGGCCTTTGCCTTTCCGTTTGTTTTTTACAATTAGGGTTTTTTCGTGCATATTGTTATATTGGTTTTGTGAATTCTACTACTAACAGCATGAGAACTCCATTACATGTTGAGATTGGGGAGAATTAACCGCGAGCGTTATGCCATTAGGGTTGCAACTTACGAGTTTTACACCTTTCGTCTTCTTGTGTAGATCCCTAAAACTATATTGGGGTTAATGGTATTTTTATAGTTTGTTCAATGCCTACTTTATAATAGGGAGTATGACGCATCATACAATTTTTTAGCTTAAGCTTTGTTTTTGATAATAAAAATATAAATCATTTGATGCCCACTCGATCAATTCGTGTCAATTGGCCTATATTCGAAGTACGGCGTTTTTAGTAGGAAAGCCGAGGCAGTTTGTTGAACATTTGAGGCGATCCAGTGAACCATATCACCTATATAAAAGCTTTGATCTGTCTCGTAATCTGTTGGTATTTTTGTTTCTTTGCTCTCTTTAGGGGGATTTTGTTATTTTACTAAAGAGGAAATTAGTCGTTTGATTCTGTCATCTATTTCAAGTGCAAATCATTCACCTTGTATCGATCCCGATCTTCACATAGTGCTGGCCTGTCATCCATCTAAATTGCTGAATATACTTTGAAACTGTGGTGTTTAGGGAAGTTTACCTACATTGAAAATAAATTCACATATCCTTCTATCGTTTTGGTTGTTGAACTTGATATTATTGTAGATAGGAGTCTTTCAACGTTGGCCTTTAGGTCATTGTAGGATTCCCATGGCTGTTGGTTGTACTGCCTTGGATTGTGAAAGCCATACTGGGAGTGATAGGGACCCTTTGCTCATGGAACCCCTAGAGATATCATCAAATCAGGCGCATGTTATAAATGTGTCGGCCACTGCAAGCCCCCTAGCAATGACTTCTGAGAGAGGAGGAAATTATCAGAGTCTTGTCACAGACATTCATCCATTGTCGTCATCTAAATGTGATGTCACAATTATAGTGAGTTCATTTGACAGGACACTGTCAACAGTAGAATTGCAGTCTCGGCTACCATTGTCACTTTCTTCAAGCTCTGCTTGATTTTGATTCCCCTCCAGACTCTGATACCCTTTAAATATGCACTTTTGTCTTGGATATAAATGAGAATTCAGCCACTTACAAGGATGGACATTATATCGGCAACATTTCTTTTGTCTGCGTATTGAAGTTGTAGGTGACACAATATTTTGTTGTCTGATTATCTCAAAAGCGAGTATTTAAATCAATGAAAACCATTGTTGTTGGGGAATTTAACATGGAGTCAAATGTTATGTTATCTATATAACTAACATTGTTGTGCAATCTATAATGAATTGATTACTTGCAGTTGATTAAGGAAAAAAGCCTATCCAATGGGACTGACCAAGAATTTCCAATCCAATACCTGGTTCTATTTTCACTCTATTATTTTGACATCATTAACAGCCCTGTATTGGGAGTTTATTTTCTTTTATTTTATGTAGATTTGAATATTTGATAACTAGTGTTACTTTCCTTCATTTTTTCTGTCTGGCTTTGGCAATAATTTACATCATTTTATATGCTAGCTGGTTCTTAGTTTTATTTTTGAATATATTTTATTGCTTTGAGTTTGACACCTTCTATATTCAGAAAAATATAGATTAAAATTACTGCTTTGAGACTATAGAAAAGGTCCTTGTGGCCACTTGAATTTCAACGCTTTAAATTGTTAATAGAAAAAATGTTTATTTCATATTCCTTTTTGCCACAATTGAATTTTAAGGGGGAGACTTTGAATTTTGACAAAGTTGAAGTTTTATGCATCATTTTTTTTCAAAATGTTTCTTTCATATTCCTTTTTGTCGGGATTGAATTTTAAAGGGGAGAATTTGAATTTTGACAAAGATGAAGTTTTTTTCTAGAAGTTAGGTTTCAATGCATCATTATTTAACCAATTCACTACTATGACATTCATATAGTTGAAATTTTGTTTTAAAGATTCTCAAGTGAAGCCATGTCGCTATACCCTACTTTTATCTAAATATGGTAGAATCATACTTGAAGGGTTGCTATGTTAGTCTTAGTGTAAACCCTGTTCTTAGCCTTTATATTTTTTGGGATGTAGTTAGTAGGTCTGCTGAATATATAAGATAAAGTCTTGTTCATGGAAGGATTGGTAGAAATATTGCATTATGTTATCTCTACTTGTCACTAATTTTATTATAGACCTTAACAACATTCTATGTTGTCAATAAATCAAGCTTCCATATTGCTATGATAACATTATCGAGAGTATTTAGTCATGCATATGGCAGCATGGGATTTTGTGAGGGTTGAAAATTCAAATACCAACAAAACCCCCAAAAGCCAATTGATTAAAAAATATACCATTATGCCACACAAGTTTGTAATAAGACCTTGTATATATTGGCGTGCATTAAAAAACTTTAAATATTACATGAACACAAATATTTCATTTTGTTCTAAACTTTTTAATAATCAAAACATTATAAGGTAAAGCCAACTTTACATATTGGTAAGCACAGAAGATTTTAAATTTTATATCAAAATAACAGAACATTGACAAAATTTAATAATCATAACCTAAATTGCTATAAAGTCCAGGCAAATTCAACTCTATATAATAATATAAAAATGTAATAGTTGTGAGAACACAAGCTAGCGAAGAGAAGTTGAATTGCAATACAAGGGTTCTTAAGAATTGTTCTATCTTTTCGTGCCTGGAAGACAATATTTCTACTACAACAATTTGTGATGAGCATAGAAACTCTCAATGGTGCGAGCTCAATTTTGTTTCTAATAATAGCAATGCTCCAATGGGTGACATACACATTCCTGCATCTACATCAATATCCCTTAAAAATTATGCCTAATCCTCATTGGCTACATTTTCTTTCTAAAAAAGAAATATAAAGAAAAGCTCACCAGAAACCATTAGTGGCAGATGGATCTATGTCCGCACTCTCAAATTTAGTCTCAGTCTTCTTGTTAACGAGTCTCAGAAGGAGAGATAAATTCATTCATGCATTCACCGACGTCTCTTCTTACATTCACTGACATCTCTCCTTGAAATAATGTATTCAAGATTCAACTAACAATTATCTTTCCTATACAGATTTTATTCACGAGCTCAGAAATGAAAATCATTGTTAGAACTCATCTCAAATAAAACATTAATGGAAGACACACAAGCAGTTCGATAAATAGAGTCTCACACATAGTTGGATGAATGGATTCTCTAACATGTAGTTTGTTCAAAGGAGTTGGACATCATGGTTCATGTAGTTAGTAACGTGTTTAAGTTTAAGGACAACTATTTTATCGATTAAATATTATTTGTTGACATGCCAAGTTATGGCCACCACACATTGTTATTTTTAAAAGTGGAGAGAATAGTGTGGATTTCAAAGCCACTCTCCCAAGAATCTCTATTAGCCTGCCCATAAGTACCCACGAACCATGATGATTATCATTGATATCCATAGTCTCTCACATGTGTAAGGCCCCTGATACATGGGTGGTGTGTTTACATTGTTTTGTAATGATTGGTTGGTGATGTGTGGATACAATTGTGTGCATGGATCTCCCAACCATTAATTATGTGTACACTGCAGCTAGAGGAATCCCAATTTCGTGAAATCACTGGAAAGTGTGCTGATTCTCTTAAAAAGTGCTGACAATATTAATGGCCTCTATCATTTCCCAGGAAAACTATCATCCATTGTATTTCAGATATTATAGAAAAGTGTGTTCAAGGCTTGAACGTATCCACCTTAGACCTCTACAAATAAAATACAGAAATAGCCATCGCGAGAGGGTTCGTGCATGAATCTACTCAGAAAACCGATGTAAGTAGATTTGCTAATTATTTTCTATTGATTCTCTTCATATTTTTTTGTTGATTCTCTTCATATTTTTCATTCTAATTTTTAGAAGGTTTGGCATACATTTACTTATCAAACTCAATATTGGATTTTTTCATGGGTGTTATATGCAAATTTGAGTTGGAGGTTGCAAGATATCATTTGGGTAGCCAAAGCTCTTCTCCTTTCTTCTCCTTTTAGAATTGGATTGCACTAAATCCCATATGGGTTTTCTGAAAATCACTTTTTTTTTCTCCACCCTTTTCTTGAATTGGGTGGTGCCAAATCTTAATAGATGAAATTGCAGTGAGAGCCAAGAGATCATTACAATGGCAAGGATTTTTTTATCTAGAGAAACAATTTGCACATTATGGAGCTTATCACAACAATGCAATTAATGTTCTCATTTATACCATATATTAATGTTCTCATTCAAATACAAGTAGAGTTGAATTATTATTATTTTGTTCAAAATCTCATAATGATCTGAAGGATGTGTATTTAAACTTTACAAAATGCATTAAATCAATTGATCCTAAGTATTTGCATCCAAACTATATGAAATGCATTTGTGAATGCCTTCATGTCTTTATATCAACTAATTCTTAGTTGCAGGTTGGATATCTAGCTTTCTTGCGCTTATCATTGTCTTTAAGCATGATGAACAAGTTAGTGTGTAAAGAAAAGTCTTTATTGGAAAATTCTACTCTAAACCAAACTTGACCAAGCATTTCGGACAACATCTTGAAGTTTAGGTGAAGTCTTGAATGTGATTGAGCAAAGTCATAAGTGCATCCTTAAGCTTTCAAGGTTGATTCATACTTCGAGGGAAATATGAACTAGATATTGGAAATAAATGTAGCAGCTTGTTATTGTGATGAATTTGCATATATTGTTGTAGATAGAAAAATAATTTGAAAAATGTCAAACAATCAGATTAACAGTTTCCATTCAGCAACAAAGGTCTCTAAAATTGTGTTTATTTTATCCTTCGGTGTTTCTTTTCTCCATGGAATCTTATCTTATCGTCGTCTGTCAATACCCATTTGTACTCGGTCACGTGTCCCTTCTAATGTGCCACAGGTAATTTCTCACTCCACCGCCTCAATGCCCTTGTTCCTGCCTTCAACCTTCACACATATGTTATACGAGGGTTTTAGTAGATAAGAGGAAACGTGCAGACGACAGTGCTCTGAAGTGGTTTCAGTGGAGGTCGATACTACTTCCAAAGGCCACACTATAGCAGGGTTTTAGCAGATAAGAGGTAAGGTGCAGACAATTATGATCTGAAGTGGTTTTAATGGGGGATGATACTACTTTAGTAGGCCACGCTATATGGCGCAGCCGCACTCGCAGGTACGTCCGCTCACAGGATCTTCTCTTCCCTTGGCCCAAAGAACTACAGAGTCCTTCTAATCCCCTTATCGGGAATTGTCTATACCCACAGTAACTCTAGTGATTGATCCCCCTCAATGATCAGGGAATCGGACTTCGCCGGTTCGCGAATCCTATGGTTGTGCACTTTACGTCCCACGATATCCTGAAACCCGATGTGGTCAATGCTAACACCTTCTACTTCTATCGGGACTTCCTTCGTCGGGATTTCGGCACCTATGGTATTGAAATCAACTTACCTCGCTTGACCCCGACTCTCGATATATTGACACCATGCGCCACCTGTCCTCCTTGTCGATGCTATGGCCCACGCTCCTTTTATGATCGGGAAATCGCGTATTGCGATATCGCGATCTCAGCTGCACTCGTTTCCGGAACTTTCTAAGTCCCGAACCCTGATATGGGGTGACACCTGTCCTCTACTCCAATACTTGTGGTTGTTTGGGCATCGCGTTTCAGAGTTTCATGACTTCTCCTGCAATGATTTTCACGTCACCGAAAATCCCGATATACCGATCCCCGATGCACGTGAGAACGGACTCCTCCACGTCATTGTCCCTTCATTTCTCTATCGGACATCGTTCGATCGCGAATCTTGATGCTATAATTTCTTCACTCCCGGAATTCCCGAAATGTCGAACCCCGACTCCTCTCCAAGTCCCTGACGCGTGTCCTTCCGAGATCAACAGCTAGGATTTCTCTGGAGTTTCAAGACTCACGAGGTCTCTGATTCTTGACCCTGGAAAACCCGATGACTCCAGTATCTTGATGACTCCTCCAGGACTACTCCTCTACTCACTAGAGCTTAACCCCGGTGCAACTCCTGCCCAATCTAATGGTTGACGGGAAATCAGTTGTTGATCCAATGGCTCACCAACTTTCGAGCTTGAACTATGGATGTGGTCGTAACCTTCTCATTACTCTGTCGGATCTGACGGTTGGCGGAATTTCCACGAGCTCCCTCTACAAGATCTTGATTGTCGCTTCTCCTCCCTTGAGGATTTCTTGCGACGAAACCTCCTCTGCGGTCCTTCAACAGATTTAAAGGCTTTACCCCTCCTGAGCTTCCTTCAGCTTCTCAGTCTCTTAAAAGAACTCCTTGCTCGCACTCCTTGCGGCAAACCTTCAATCACGCTAAGTGTTGAAGTCTCTCTACGACTCTGTGCACGCCTGCAGCAGCAGTCCTTCAAAGCTTTACTCAGGTTCGCAATCCTGAGCCTTTTACCTAGCCTGTGCACTCCTTGCATGGCTCCTGTAACCCAATCCGCTTCTGGGTGAACGAGAATCAAAGTTATATCTATTTGAACCCTTTGTCAATGCACTCCTTGCTGACAATTCGACTGTACTCCTTGCAGGAATCCTCTGGTTCAAATAGAGAAACAATTGAAACTCATTCCTTCACCCCTTCCGACTTCAATTCAACCATGAAATCACATACACAGCATATAAAAGCAAATGTATAACAGGAAGCAAACATTCAAATGAACATAGCATCAATACAGAGAACAACACAAACCATGAATTTGAATTAGAACTTTTCTATTAATTCAAATGCATGTACATGGGTGTCTCTTACACAGCTCTCTGCTTACTCTTACTCTTCTTATTCTATATCTATACTCAGACTCATGTTACAATGATACAATGAGGTTGTCTATATCCGTTTTCCCTCCGTCTTTCTAAAAACTGTCTAATCTATGAATTAAAATCCTATCTACCTACATTAACTATATTAAATGTCGTCTATCTATTAAGGACGAGAGTTATCCGCTCAAGGTCCATTTACAATATACAAGTGTGTTTCATCTTAAATGACTCATTTAAGATCGTGCAACAACTTCCAAGGCAATTTCAAAATATGTGTTGGCTTATCCAGTTGTTTTCTGCTTCCGCGCTGGCTCACTTGATGAGTTGGCGATGCTCCTGCATCATACTCCTCGGCTTGAAAATTTTCATGGGCTCCTGTCCATGAGCTCCTACATGGTCTGTCCATGCTTCTGTATTTCCGCTTCAGTCTCCCAGCTGGCATATTCAACTGGATGGTTCTTCCACTTGACCAGATACTCATAGTATTCTTTCCTCTTGGTCTTTTTACCCACTCTCTTGTTCAATATGCGTTCCATATGTGGCCTCTCTGCAATCGTCATCTGCTTTTGCCACTGAACCCTTGGTTGTTCACCTTCTGTTCCTGCTTCCTCAGCTTTATATGGATATAAATCTGCGACATTGAATATCAGAGATATTTTGATCTCATCCGGCAACTCGATCTCATTTTCTCTGAATTTTCTCAAGACCTTACATGGTCCGATTTTCTTCATCTTTAACTTATTGTATGTTCCCCTCGGGAACCTTTCCTTCCTCAAGTGTGCCAGAACTAATTCACCAACCTCGAACTGAAGTTGTCTCTTCCGCTGGTCTGCTCTACGCTTATAGTCTTGACTTGAATTTTGCAGTCGTTGCTTCACCTGGCCGTGAAGTTCTTTCATCGCTTCTGCAAACTCTTTGGCACTTGCGCTCCTAGTAGCAGTCTGTTTCGAATCTCTCAATTCAGAAACTCCCCTCGGCTGTGTGCCATACACAATCTGAAATGGGCTTCGGCATGTGCTCTTGTTCACTGAGTCATTATATTCGAACTCTGCCTGTGCTAATATGTTATCCCATTGGTTGTGGTGCTCTGTCACCAGGCTTCTCAGCAAGTCTCCCAGACTCCTGTTGACCACTTCTTTCTGTCCATCCGTCTGAGGATGATAATCTAAACTAAACATCAAATTAGTCCCCAGCTTCTTCCATAATGTCTTCCAAAAATTCCCTATGAACTTTGTGTCTCTGTCCAAAACTATGCTTTTCGGCAATCCATGAAGTCGAATGACCTCCTTGAAGAACAGATTTGCGATGTGAGTCGCATCACTGGTCTTCTGGCATGGGATAAAATGTGCCATCTTAGAAAACATGTCCATGACCACAAAGACTAAATCAAATCCTCTTTGCGTCCTTGGCAATCCCAATACGAAATCCATGCTTGTCGCCTCCCATGGCCTCTCTGGTATGGGCAATGGCTGATAAAATCCTGCATTCTACTTCCTTCCCTTTGAATGCTGGCAAATCCTGCATTTGTCTACAAACTGCTTGACTTCTGCTCGCATCCCTGGCCAAAAGTATGACTCGCTCAGCTTCGTGAATGTTTTATCATGGCCAAAATGTCCTGCTAATCCACCATTGTGCTTCTCCTTTAACAAGTTCTCCCTCATGGAGAAATTCGGAATGCACAATTGATTGCCCTTAAACAGCGACCCTTCCTGGATCACATACTCTATCCAAGGGCTTCTATCTCTGAGAACTGGATTCTCAGCTGCTTCATATCCTTCTGCAAAATCTGCATCACCTGCGTACATGTCCCTGAGATCATCAAAACCCAACGTTTTGACTCAGAACTCCTGCATCAGCAAACATTTCCTGCTCAAAGCATCAGCCATTTTGTTAGCAGTACCAGAAATATGCTTAATTACAAAAGTGAAATTATGCATGTATTCCACCCACTTAACATGCCTCTGATTCAACTTCTCCTGTTGAGTCACAAATTGTAATGCATGGTTATCACTATATAAAACAAATTCTTTCGGGATTAAATAGTGCCTCCATTTTTTCAATGCCTGTATGATGGCATAGAATTCCTTATCATACGTGGAGTACTTCAATTTTGCCTCATTCAGCTTCTCGCTAAAATATGCTATCGGTCTGTCCTCCTGACTCAAGACCGCTCCTATGGCAAATCCACTTGCGTCACATTTCATCTGGAATGTTTTTTGAAAATCCGGCAACACCAGAACCGGTTGTTCCATGATCTTTCGTTTCAACAATTTGAAACTTTTCTCCGCCTCTTCAGTCCAGTGAAAATATTTATGTCTTTTCTTGACTGTATCCATCATCGATGCGCTAATCCCACTGAAATTTCTGATAAAATTTCGGTAGAAACTAGCCAGTCCATGAAAACTCCTCACCTCGAAGATATTCCTCGGTGATGGCCAATTCTTGATCACTTCTACCTTATCTGGATCCATCTTCAACTCATTTGCCGAAATAACAAACCCCAAGTAGATGAGCTGTGTCTTCATGAATGAGGACTTCTTCATATTAATCAACAGCTTCTCCTGTTGTAGCTTCCTCATCACAATAGCCAAATGCTTCAAATGTTCAGCCTTCGTCTTGCTGAAAATTAATATGTCATCCAGATATACAATGAAAAATTTATCGATGAATTCCTTCAGGACTTCGTTCATCAACCTCATAAAGGTACTTGGCGCATTCGTCAAACCAAACGGCATGACTAGCCATTCATACAACACTTCGTTGGTTTTGAAGGCCATCTTCCACTCATCGTCTTCCCTCATGCGAATCTGGTGATATCCGCTTTTCAAATAAACTTTTGAAAAATACTTGGCTCCGCTCAAGAAATCCATTAAATCGTCCATCCATGGCAATGGAAACCTATACCTAATGGTTATCTTGTTGATGGCTCTTGAGTCGGTACACATTCTCCAAACTCCATCTTTTTTTGGACTGAGTACCGTTGGAACGGCACATGGGCTCAAACTTTCCCTGACCAATCCTTTGTCTAGCAGCTCCTGGATCTGCTTCTTGACCTCTTCATTTTCCTGCGGCGTCAACCTGTACGCGGCTTTATTCGGCAAACTAGCTCCTGGTATGAGGTCTATATGATGACTCACACTCCTCATCGGTGGCAATGAACGAGGTAATTCGTCCACCATGATATCAACGAACTCTTCCAGTAGTTCATGAATCTCCTCTGGTAGATCATCCACTCTTGTGCTAGTCAAAACAATTCTTGGTTTCCTGACCACAAAGAATTGTGGATCTTCTTTCTTGTTCACCTCCATAAGAAGCTCCTTCCCACTCATGAGAAGTACTATGTTGCTTACCTCCGGCTTCACCTCCTTATCTTTTATTGGAAGCAACATGTGTGTCCTCCCATTCTTCTCTAAAGTATATGTGTTCATTTTCCCGTCATGAACCACATTTCTATCATACTGCTATGGTCTACCCAGCAATAAATGACAAACATCCATAGGAATGACGTCACATAAAATCTTATCATTGTACCCTCCTATCTTGAATTCAACCAAGCATTGTTTAGTGACAGTTACCTGGTGTACTTTTTGTAGCCATGAAACTCGATATGGGCTTGGATGATCAGTCGTCTCTAGCTCCAGCTTCTCTACCATCTCGGTTGAAACGAGATTATCTGTACTACCGCTATCCACAATAACCTTGCATACCCTATCCTTGGTCTTGCAAGTTGTTCTGAAAAGTCTGGTCCTTTGGATTGAACTGTCCACCTCTTTCTCAGGTGTTAAAAGGACTTTACGCATCATGAGCAATCTTCCGCCTTCTGCATCTTCGACCTCAACATCCCGCCTCTGCGCCTTGGTGATGTGAGCTTCCCTAATGTCCTTCTTTTTCTCTGGACACTCGAATGACTTGTGCCCATTTTTCCCCCACGTGAAGAAAGTGATTACTCCACCTCTTCCTCTTCCTCTACCTCTGGTATGAGGAAACATGTTGTTATCGGCATACCCTCCTCTCTGTTCTGTATGTTTCCCTTTCTGTTCAACATATGGCCCTCGCTGTGAGGTTCCACCTCTTTCAACTTTACCCTGAGGTTTCTTCCATTCCTCCTTGGGTTTCTGATATTTATATTGGGCAACCGACTTGCCTCTGGGTTGACTTCTGCCTCGCCCTCGCTTACCTTGCTTACGGCTCAGCTTCTCTTTAGCTTTCAGAGCCATCTGATAAGCATCCTCCACAGTTCGGATGGTTTCCATGCTCATCTCGTCCTGGATATCGTATCTCAAGCCATTCATATACCTGGCTACTTTCTCATCATCGCTCTCCCGATGACCTGCCCTGATGTTCAGTCGATAGAATTCCTCAGTGTATTCTTTCACTGTCATCAGCTTCTGTCTCAGGTTCTGTATCCTCCTAAACAGAGTAATTTGATAATCTCTTGGGATGAACTTTGCCTTCATCTTTGCAATCATTCGATCCCAACTTTTAATTTTATGCTTACCTTTGCAGCGTCTATCTGCTTGTATCTCGTCCCACCATAATGCTACATGTCCTTTCAAGCGCGTGACAGCATGCCTGACTTTCTTATCCTCTTCAACATCTTCATAATCGAAGTAGGTGTCAAGACCTCTAATCCAATCTAGAAGCTCTTCTGCATCTAGATTTCCCTCGTAAACTGGAATGTCCATCTTCGCCTTTTCACCCATCCTTGCAATAGCTTTGATTAGAAGTTCATTCGCTGCATCCTCGGCTGCAACTTCTTCTTCGCGTTCAGCTTCAACTTCACTCTCGAAATCACTAAGATCCCCCGCACTGGCTGTGCATCTCTGCACTGTCTCCATATCTTCAAGTCTGGCTCGGAGATCACGCATTTGTCTTTCTATGGATGGATCTATCATCTGTCTGCCTCTTCTTCTCTACACTTCCCTATCCTCTGGATCGGGTGATTGCGTGTCCCTTCTCCTGGGCGGCATGGTGAATTCTCTTTCTCTACTACAGAAAGCAAAGAATCTTCCTTAGCTCTGATACCACTCTGGCGCACCCGCACCCGCAGGTACATCCGCTCACAGGATCTTCTCTTCCCTTGGCCCGAAGAACTACAGAGTCCTTCTAATACCCTTATTGGGAATTATCTATACCCACAGTAACTCTCGTGATTGATCCCTCTCAATGATCGGGGAATCGGACTTCGTCGGTTCGCGAATCCTATGGTTGTGCACTTTACGTCCCATGATATCCCGAAACCCGATGTGGTCAATGCTAACACCTTCTACTTCTATCGGGACTTCCTCCATCGGGATTTCGGCACCTATGGTATTGAAATCAACTTACCTTGCTTGACCCCGACTCCCGATATACTGACACCATGCGCCACCTGTCCTCCTTGTCAGTGCTATGGCCCACGCTCCTTTTATGATCAGGAAATCGCTTATCGCGATATCGCGATCTCAGCTGCACTCATTTCCGAAACTTTCTAAGTCCCAAACCCTGATATGGGGTGACACATGTCCTCTACTCCAATACTTGTGGTTGTTTGGGCGTCGCGTTTCGGAGTTTTGCGACTTTTCCTGCAATGATTTTCACGTCACCGAAAATCTCGATATACTGATCCCCGATGCACGTGAGAACGGACTCCTCCACGTCACTGTCCCTTCGTTGCTCTATCGGACATCGCGCGATCATGAATCTTGATGCTGTGATTTCTTCACTCCCGAAATTCCTGAAATGTCAAACCCCGACTCCTCTCCAAGTCCCTAACGCGTGTCCTGCCGAGATCAACGGCTAGGATTTATCCGGAGTTTTGAGACTCACGAGGTCTCTGATTCTTGACCCTGGAAAACCCGATGACTCCAGTATCCCAATGACTACTCCTCTACTCACTAGAGCTTAACCCCGGTGCAACTCCTGCCCAATCTAATGGTTGACGGGAAATCAGTTGTTGATCCAACGGCTCACCAACTTTCGAGCTCGAACTCTGGATGTGGTCGTAACCTTCTCGTTACTCTGTCGGATCTGACGGGTGGCGGAATTTCCACGAGCTCCCTCTACAAGATCTTGATTGTCGCTTCTCCTCCTCTGAGGATTTCTTGAGACGAAACCTCCTTTGCGGTCCTTCAACAGATTTAAAGGCTTTACCCCTCCTGAGCTTCCTTCAGCTTCTCAGTCTCTTAAAAGAACTCCTTGCTCGCACTCCTTGCGGAAAACCTTCAATCACGCTAAGTGTTGAAGTCTCTCTTCAACTCTGTGCACGCCTGCAGCAACAGTCCTTCAAAGATTTACTCAGGTTCGCAATCCTGAGCCTTTTACCCAGCCTGTGCACTCCTTGCACGGCTCCTGTAACCCAATCCACTTCTGGGTGAATGAGAATCAAAGTTATCTATATTTGAACCCTCTGTCAACGCACTCCTTGCGGACAATTCGACTGCACTCCTTGCAGGAATCCTCTGGTTCAAATAGAGAAACAATTGAAACTCATTCCTTCACCCCTTCTGACTTCAATTCAACCATGAAATCACATACACAGCATATAAAAGCAAATGTATAACAAGAAGAAAACATTCAAATGAGCATAGCATCAATACAGAGAACAACACAAACCATGAATTTGAATTAGAACTTTTCTATTAATTCAAATGCCTGTAGATGGGTGTCTCTTACACAGCTCTCTGCTTACTCTTACTCTTCTTCTTCTATATCTATACTCAGGCTCATGTTACAATGATACAATGAGGGTGTCTATATCCGTTTTCCCTCCGTCTTTCTAAAAACTGTCTAATCTATGAATTAAAATCCTATCTACCTGCATTAACTATATTAAATGTCGTCTATCTATTAAGGACGAGAGTTATCTGCTCAAGGTCCATTTACAATATACAAGTGTGCTTCATCTTAAATGACTCATTTAAGATCGCGCAACAACTTCCAAGGAAATTTCAAAATCTGTGCTGGCTTATCCAGTTGTTTTCCACTTCCGCGCTGGCTCGCTTGATGAGTTGGCGATGCTCCTGCATCATACTCCTCGGCTTGAAAACTTTCATGGGCTCCTATCCATGAGCTCCTGCACGGTCTATCCATGCTTCTGTATTTCCGCTTCAGTCTCCCAGCTGGCATATTCAACTGGATGGTTCTTCCACTTGACCAGATACTCATAGTATTCTTTCCTCCTGGTCTTTTTACCCACTCTCTTGTTCAGTATGTGTTTCATCTATGCACTCTCTGCAATTGGCATCTGCTTTTGCCACTAAACCCTTGGCTTTTCACCTTCTGTTCCTGCTTCCTCAGCTTTATATGGATATAAATCTGCGACATTGAATATCGGAGATATTTCGATCTCATCCGGCAACTCGATCTCATAAGCATTTTCTCTGAATTTTCTCAAGACCTTACATGGTCCTATTTTCTTCATCTTTAACTTATTGTATGTTCCCCTCGGGAACCTTTCCTTCCTCAAGTGTGCCAGAACTAATTCACCAACCTCGAATTGAAGTTGTCTCTTCCGCTGGTCTACTCTACGCTTATAGTCCTGACTTGAATTTTGCAGTCGCTGCTTCACCTGGTCGTGAAGTTCTTTCATCACTTCTGTGAACTCTTCGACACTTGTGCTCCTAGTAGCAGTCTGTTCCGAATCTCTCATTTCAGAAACTCCCCTCTAATGTGTGCCATACACAATCTGAAATGGGCTTCGGCCTGTGCTCTTGTTCACTGAGTCATTATATGCGAACTCTGCCTGTGCTAATATGTTATCCCACTGGTTGTGGTGCTCTGTCACCAGGCTTCTCAGCAAGTCTCAGCAAGTCTCCCAGACTCCTGTTGACCACTTTCATCTGTCCATCCGTCTGAGGATGATAAGTTGAACTAAACATCAAATTAGTCCCCAGCTTCTTCCATAATGTCTTCCAAAAATGCCCTATGAACTTTGTGTCTCTGTCCGAAACTATGTTTTTCGGCAATCCATGAAGTAGAATGACCTCCTTGAAGAACAAATTTGCGATGTGAGTCGCATCACTGGTCTTCTAGCATGGGATAAAATGTGCCATCTTAGAAAACCTGTCCACGACCATAAAGACTGAATCAAATCCTCTTTGCGTCCTTGGCAATCACAATACGAAATCCATGCTTATCGCCTCCCATGGCCTCTCTGGTATGGGCAATGGCTGATAAAATCCTGCATTTTGCTTCCTTCCCTTTGAATGATGGCAAATCATGCATCTGTCTACAAACCACTTGACTTATGCTCGCATCCCTGGCCAAAAGTATGACTCGCTCAGCTTCGCGAATGTTTTATCATGGCCAAAATGTCCTGCTAATCCACCATTGTGCTTCTCCTTTAACAAGTTCTCCCTCATGGAGAAATTCGGAATGCACAATTGATTGCCCTTAAACAACAACCCTTCCTGGATCACGTACTCTATCCAAGGGCTTCTATCTCTGAGAACTGGATTCTCAGCTGCTTCATATGCTTCTGCAAAATCTGCATCACCTGCGTACATGTCCCTGAGATCATCAAAACCCAACGTTTTGACTTGGAACTCCTACATCAGCAAACATTTCCTGCTCAAAGCATCAACCACTTTGTTAGTAGTACCAGAAATATGCTTAATTACAAAAGTGAAATTATGCATGTATTCGACCCACTTAACATGCCTCTGATTCAACTTCTCTTGTTGAGTCACAAATTGTAATGCATGGTTATCACTATATAAAACAAATTCTTTCGGGATTAAATAGTGCCTCCATTTTTCCAATGCCTGTATGATGGCATAGAATTCTTTATCATACGTGGAGTACTTCAATTTTTCCTCATTCAACTTCTCGCTAAAATATGCTATCGGTCTGTCCTCCTGACTCAAGATCGCTCCTATGGCAAATCCACTTGCGTCACATTTCATCTGGAATGTTTTTTGAAAATCCGGCAACACCAGAACCGGTTGTTCCGTGATCTTTCGTTTCAACAATTTGAAACTTTTCTCCGCCTCTTCAGTCCAGTGAAAAGATTTATGTCTTTTCTTGACTGTATCCATCATCTCTGCGTTAATCCCACTGAAATTTTTGATAAACTTTCGGTAGAAACTAGCCAGTCCATGAAAACTCCTCACCTCGAAGATATTCCTCGGTGATGGCCAATTCTTGATCACTTCTACCTTATCTGGATCCATCTTCAACTCATTTGCCGAAATAACAAACCCCAAGTAGATGAGCTCTGTCTTCATGAATGAGGACTTCTTCATATTAATCAACAACTTCTCTTGTTGTAGCTTCCTCATCACAATAGCCAAATGCTTCAGATGTTCAGCCTTCATCTTGCTAAAAATTAATATGTCATCCAGATATACAATGACAAATTTCCCGATGAATTCCTTCAGGACTTCGTTCATCAACCTCATAAAGGTACTTGGTGCATTCGTCAAACCAAACGGCATGACTATCCATTCATAGAACCCTTCGTTGGTTTTGAAGGTCATCTTCCACTCATCGCCTTCCCTCATGTGAATCTGGTGATATCCGCTTTTCAAATCAACCTTTGAAAAATACTTGGCTCCGCTCAAGCAATCCATTAAACCATCCATCTGTGGCAATGGAAACCTATACCTGATGGTTATCTTGTTGATGGCTCTTGAGTCGGTACACATTCTCCAACCTCCATCTTTTTTTGGACTGAGTACCGTTGGAACGACACATGGGCTCAAACTTTCCCTAACCAATCCTTTGTCTAGTAGCTCCTGGATCTGCTTCTTGACCTCTTCATTTTCCTGCGGCGTCAACCTGTACGTGGATTTATTCGGCAAACTAGATCCTGGTATGAGGTCTATATGATGACTCACACTCCTCATCGATGGCAATGAATGAGGTAATACGTCCACCACGATATCAGCGAACTCTTCCAGTAGTTCCTGAATCTCCTCTGGTAGATCATCCACTCTTGTGCTAGTGAGATCAATTCTTGGTTTCCTGACCACAAAGAATTGTGGATCTTCTTTCTTCTTCACCTTCGTAAGAAGCTCCTTCCCACTCATGAGAAGTACTGTGTTGCTTGCCTCCGGCTTCACCTCCTTATCTTTTATTGGAAGCAACATGTGTGTCCTCCCATTCTTCTCTAAAGTATATGTGTTCATTCTCCCGTCATGAACCACATTTCTATCATACTGCCATGGTCTACCCAGCAATAAATGACAAACATCCATAGGAATGACGTCACATAATATCTTATCATTGTACCCTCCTATCTTGAATTCAACCAAGCATTGTTTAGTGACAGTTACCTAGTGTTCTTTTTGTAGCCACGAAACTCGGTATGGGCTTGGATGATCAGTCGTCTCCAGCTCTAGCTTCTCTACCATCTCGGTTGAAACAAGATTATTTGTACTACCACTGTCCACAATAGCCTTGCATACCCTATCCTTGGTCTTGCAAGTTGTTCTGAAAAGTCTGGTCCTTTGGATTGAACTGTCCACCTCTTTCTCAGGTGTTAAAAGGACTTTACGCATCATGAGCGATCTTCTTCCTTCTGCATCTTCGGCCTCAACATCCCGCCTCTGCGCCTCGGTGATGTGAGCTTCCCCGATGTCCTTCTTTTTCTCTGGACACTTGAATGACTTGTGCCCATTTTTCCCACACGTGAAGCAAGTGATTACTCCACCTCTTCCTCTTCCTCTACCTCTGGTACGAGGAAACATGTTGTTGTCGGCATACCCTCCTCTCTGTTTTGTATGCTTCCCTCTCTGTTCAACATATGGCCCTCGCTGTGAGGTTCCACCTCTTTCAACTTTACCCTGAGGTTTCTTCCATTCCTCCTTGGGTTTCTGATATTTATCTTGGGAAACCGACTTGCCTCTGGGCTAACTTCTGCCTCGCCCTCGCTGACCTTTCTTATGGCTCAGCTTCTCTTCAGCTTTCAGAGCCATATGATAAGCATCCTCCACAGTTCGGATGGTTTCCATGCTCATCTCGTCCTGGATATCGTATCTCAGGCCATCCATATACCTGGCTACTTTCTCATCATCGCTCTCCCGATGACCTGCCCTGATGTTTAGTCGATAGAATTCCTCAGTGTATTCTTTCACTTTCATCAGCTTCTGTCTCAGGTTCTGCATCCTCCTGAACAGCGTAATTTGATAATCTCTTGGGATGAACTTTGCCTTCATCTTTGCAATCATTCAATCCCAACTTTTAATTTTATGCTTACCTTTGCAGTGTCTATCTGCTTGTAGCTCGTCCCACCATAATGCTACATGTCCTTTCAAACGCATGACAACATGCCTGACTTTCTTATCCTCTTCAACATCTTCATAATCGAAGTAGGTGTCAAGAGCTCTAATCCAATCTAGAAGCTCTTCTGCATCCAGATTTCCCTCGTAAACTGGAATGTCCATCTTCGCCTTTTCACCCATCCTTGCAATAGCTTTGATTAGACGTTCATTCGCTGCATCCTCGGCTGCAACTTCTTCTTCGCATTCAGCTTCAACTTCACTCTCGAAATCACTAAGATCCCCCGCACTGGCTGTGCATCTCTGCGCTGTCTCCATATCTTCAAGTCTGGCTCGGAGATCACGCATTTGTCTTTCTATGGCTGGATCTACCATCTTTCTGCCTCTTCTTCTCTGCACTTCCCTATCCTCTGGATTGGGTGATTGCGTGTCCCTTCTCCTTGTTGGCATGGTGAATTCTCTTTCTCTGCTACAGAAAGCAAAGAATTGTCCTTAGCTCTGATACCACTCTGGCGTAGCCGTAGGTACGTCCGCTCACAGGATCTTCTCTTCCCTTGGCCCGAAGAACTACAGAGTCCTTCTAACCCCCTTATCGGGAATTGTCTATACCCACAGTAAATCTCGTGATTGATCCCCCTCAATGATCGGGGAATCGGACTTCACCGGTTCGCAAATCCTATGGTTGTGCACTTTACATCCCACGATATCCCGAAACTCGATGTGGTCAATGCTAACACCTTTTACTTCTATCGGGACTTCCTCCATCGGGATTTCGGCACCTATGGTATTGAAATCAACTTACCTCGCTTGACCCCGACTCCCGATATATTGACACCATGCGCCACCTGTCCTCCTTGTTGGTGCTATGGCCCACGCTCCTTTTATGATCGGGAAATCGTGTATCGCGATATCGTAATCTCAGCTGCACTCGTTTCCGGAACTTTCTAATTCCCGAACCCCGATATGGGGTGACACCTGTCCTCTACTCCAATACTTGTGGTTGTTTGGGCGTCGCGTTTCGGAGTTTCGCAACTTCTCCTGCAATGATTTTCACGTCACCGAAAATCTCGATATAACGATCCTCGATGCACGTGAGAACGTTCTCCTCCACATCACTGTCCCTTCGTTGCTCTATCGGACATCGCGCGATCGTGAATCTTGATGCTGTGATTTCTTCACTCCCGAAATTCCTGAAATGTCGAACCCTGACTCCTCTCCAAGTCCCTTATGCGTGTCCTGCCGAGATCAACGGCTAGGATTTCTCTGAAGTTTCGAGACTCATGAGGTCTCTGATTCTCGACCCTGGAAAACCCGATGACTCCAGTATCCCGATGACTCCTGTAGGACTACTCCTCTACTCACTAGAGCTTAACCCCGGTGCAACTCCTGCCCAATCTAATGGTTGACGGGAAATCAGCTGCTGATCCAACGGCTCACCAACTTTCGAGCTCGAACTCTGGATGTGGCCGTAACCTTCTCGTTACTCTGTCGGATCTGATGGTTGGAGGAATTTCCACGAGCTCCCTCTACAAGATCTTGACTGTCGCTTCTCCTCCCCTGACGATTTCTTGAGACGAAACCTCCTGTGCAGTCCTTCAACAGATTTAAAGGCTTTACCCCTCTTGAGCTTCCTTCAGCTTCTCAGTCTCTTAAAATAACTCCTTGCTCGCACTCCTTGCGGCAAACCTTCAATCACGCTAAGTGTTGAAGTCTCTCTTCGACTCTGTGCACGCCTGCAGCAGCAGTCCTTCAAAGCTTTACTCAGGTTTGCAATCCTGAGCCTTTTACCCAACCTGTGCACTCCTTGCATGACTCCTGTAACCCAATCCCCTTCTGGGTGAACGAGAATCAAAGTTATCTCTATTTGAACCCTCTGTCAATGCACTCCTTGCAAGAATCCTCTGGTTCAAATAGAGAAACAATTGAAACTAATTCCTTCACCCCTTCCGACTTCAATTCAACCATGAAATCACATACACAGCATATAAAAGCAAATGTATAACAGGAAGCAAACATTCAAATGAACATAGCATCAATACAGAGAACAACACAAACCATGAATTTGAATTAGAACTTTTCTATTAATTCAAATGCTTGTACATGGGTGTCTCTTACACATCTCTCTGCTTACTCTTACTCTTCTTCTTCTATATCTATACTCAGGCTCATGTTACAATGATACAATGAGGGTATCTATATCCGTTTTCCCTCCGTCTTTCTAAAAACTGTCTAATCTATGAATTAAAATCCTATCTACCTGCATTAACTATATTAAATGTCGTCTATCTATTAAGGACGAGAGCTATCCGCTCAAGGTCCATTTACAATATACAAGTGTGCTTCATCTTAAATGACTCATTCAAGATCACGCAACAACTTCCAAGTCAATTTCAAAATATGTGTTGGCTTATCCAGTTGTTTTCCGCTTCCGCGCTGGCTCGCTTGATGAGTTGGCAATGCTCATGCATCACTATAGCAGGGTTTTAGCAGATAAGAGGAAACGTGCATACGACAGTGCTTTGAAGTGGTTTCGGTGGGGATCGATACTACTTCTGGTGGACGGTCTCCTTCTTTACACACCTACCATTGGAACATACCTACGTGGGTCTCACTCGAACAAGGTGTCTGAAATGATTGTGTAACCAAGGTTATCACATTACTCAAGACATAGCCTAAGAGGAAACACACGAGGCTTTGAACGCAAGAGTGGGATGGCTCTCGCTTTCAAACTATCTTTCAATCAATAGGGAGATGCCTCTAGATTTCAAACCAGCTTTCAACAATAGGGAGAGAGATCTTAATGTGCTTAGAAGAACCTTCATATCCACCATCAATTTGAGTAGAATGGTTTTGCATTTTTCCAGGTGATCCAACTAAAGTGAGAAAAATGGATTTGGTATAGGCATGTGAAGATCATGCAAAGGAATGAATGGGTCAGGCTTTTTGGGCTTTTCAATATTTTTTCCTGCTTTTTTATTACTCTTTTTTGTAGGCCGATCTTGTTTCTGTGGTGTAGGTGGTGCTTTGGTCCGTGGACATTTATTTTTTGGTTTGTCAATCGACCCGTCTTCTTAATTTTGTATTATCTTCCTTTTTTTCATGGTGGAGAGTGAATTCTTGAAATCTTTCATAGTAAGGTCCTCTATTTTTTAATATATATTAAACACTATCTTGTTTTCTCTTTTTCCCTAGTGGAGTGTGAATTCTTGAAGGTTGTTGTAGTAAGTTCCTCCATTTTTTTAATATACACCACCTTCCTTCATTTACATCTGATTGGAGCAAAAATAGAGGATGCATACCTGCAGAGTCCCTTCCAGTGGCAACCAACGTCAACAGTAAGCTCTAATCAAGTTATGATTTTATTTTATCATGGATTGAACAGTTAGATTTAATATAATTTCATTTTTTAATTTTTCAGAATATACATATTGTTTTGTCCTCAATCGATGTTGGGAGTGTAGGGAAATTAATCAGTAGAGATGGATTGATATCTCTAGCCTTTGAATTGGCGGCCAATATACCTCCATCGACCTTCGATTTGGACCAATTGAATGCTCTATTGCTTTAAAATGTCTCTCACAAAGCTTTATTAGCCATAAAATCTAAAAAAAATAGGCCCAATTGCTTATTATCGATACTACATATGATGGAATCTATGACTCCATGGTAGAAGTGAGAATTTGGCTTTAAATTCACTACTCATTTTCAAGGAGAACTACAAACATCGATAAAAATCGACTGCAAACTAAGTACATTGATTACTCTGTGTTAACAGTGTTAGGTTGCTTTGCTAATGGCAGGAATGTGGAATGTAGGTTGATTTGCTAATGGCAGGAATGTAGAATGGGGAGAAAGAAGCTTCAAAATATCGGACATAGTTTCTAAACAAGACAAGAATATTTTTCATTTTTGTCAAACTGATTTTTTTATTTCCATAACACATCTTGGTCGAACAAAAGTTGAGACGGGCAACTAAGGTGAAATAAGGAGAAATTTGTGTGCCTTCAATTCATAGTTTGATGTTACCTTCATTTCACTTATCATAGTGATTTCATATTTCTTGTTTGGTAACGTCTAAATAAGATCTTTCAAATAGAATACACGTTGATGGTGTGGTTGCAACTATGAATAAAAGAATTCACAAACTCATTATAAAGTATATGGAGACATATATGTTTAATATCAAGGTTTGAGATCCATCTCCTAAATGGTTTTTGTGAGCTCGTGATAAGTGTGTACTTTGATTTTTGACATTCTCTTTCCCTGGCTTCAAGGGTATGTTAAAAGTTATTTTCTGATTTATTTTATTTTCATAACAAATTATGATTCAATATCTAGGTAGCAAATAGCTTTTGATGATATCTAGAATTAAAAAATGTACACATCTTTTATTTTTGCTATATACTTGGAAAAATTTATTAAGTCATTCACTTATTTATATTATTTGTTTTTTCATCATCTATTCTCTCACTAAATATGATGGTCATAAAAACATATGTTACTATATTATTTGTTTTTTCATCATCTATTCTCTCATTAAATATGATGGTCATAAAAACACATGTTACTTAATTTTTTTCAGCGTTCCCTTCCCCTAATTGGGGGTATGCTAGTATAACATATATTGTAATAGTGATTAGAACCCAAAAATGATCGGATAGAGATATTGTTATCTTGTTGATATTATTCATGGTGAAAGTGTGGTGGTTATTGTTCAAAGTTGACACTATAATTTTATTCTATTTAGGCAATGAGTTACAAAAGGCGACATCCTCATCCTCAGAGATACCTTATTTCCCAATATATTTCCTTCTAGATTTATAGTTTCTACATTGATTTTTTCATTACATATACATATCTGAATAAAAAAATTCAAAATACATATTGTTTTGCAAAACATGGATCAAAGAGAGTTTTTTCATTTTGGATCTATAGGAGTAGTAGATGGTTGGTCTGTTTCATTGGTTTCCTTAATCTGTTGTTCCTCTTCCTAACCTGAAAATGTTGAATCTATAGAGAATGTAATTGTCGTTGATCCTGAAGTAAGACTTTAAATTGTCGACTGATAAATTATACGGAGGTCTACATATCCTACCCCCCTCTGGATATGAACCTGTGACCTCCAAGGAGGAAACACATGTTCTTAACCATTAGGCCCATTAACAAACACATGCTCTTAACCATAATTTTTAAACAAAACTAAACTAAATACACTTACAAAATATTTTGACAGAAATTTAATATAAGCAAGTGTTTTCCCTGCCGCAAAACAAGTATTAATAAATTTAAATATAAATTAAGGTTAATGAATGATTAATTAGAAGTGATAAAAAAGGTTTTAAAAAAAACTATTGTTAAAATAAAGAGGTCATATTGAGTGGAAAAACGAGTATTAATAAATTTAAATGTAAACAAAGGTTAATGAATGATTAATGAGAAGTGCTAACAAAGATTTAAAAAAAAAACACAATTGTTGAAATATAGAGGTCATATTGAGTGGCCCGACACTATGACATTGAATTATAATGTAAATTGAATTATGACATTGAATTATAATGTAAATTGATTTATGACATTGAAATTATGCTAACTTAGATGTCACGAATAGATCCTCAAAATTGGTGCTTTTATTCACTTGTTAATTATAGTTCCGCTAATTAATGGAGGTATCATGGTGTCAGTCCCTTATCTTTGTGGCACCCTGGTTTGTACTTAGTTTCTTGTTTGCATTTGCATGAGAATCGTCGGTGGAGGGCACAATATTTATGGTGTTGTGCATAGATCTATATGTATCAATGGCTTTCTCATTATCAAATCCAATCGAAAAAAGCCTAAAGAACTAGATCATGATGATAATTGTTAGGGTTTGGGGGCACCTGTTATAAGGCCTCAAACTCATTCTTGAATCAGGTGGAACACAAAAGAATTTTTATATTAAAAAAAATATGTATTTTTGTTAGGCATGTGTTTAACATTAGAAATTGTAACGATATTTATGGCCAACTAGAAAACTAATGCCATATAATGGTGAATCCATTGTTATATACAAGTCGNGTGGAACACAAAAGAATTTTTATATTAAAAAAAATATGTATTTTTGTTAGGCATGTGTTTAACATTAGAAATTGTAACGATATTTATGGCCAACTAGAAAACTAATGCCATATAATGGTGAATCCATTGTTATATACAAGTCGCTATAGGAATAATAAAATAATATTAAAAAATATTAGCATCTATCAGATAGTATATTTTGTAATAGTGATAAGAACCCCAATGATGAGAAGATAGAAATATTTTTATGTGATGGATATTGTTCAGGGTCGAAACTATGGCGGATATTGTATATATCTGGATCAAAAAAATTCAAAATACATATTGTTTTTCAAAACATGGATGAAAGAGAGTTATTTCATTTCGGATCTAGAGGAATAGAGTGTTGGCTAGTTCTAATTGTTTCCTTTTTTTTCCAACGAGAAAAATTCTCAATTATATATTATATAATTTGTTTTCATAACAGAAGGTTACAATCGCTAACTGCAGAGAAACTGTTGAATAAGAAATATAACTTTCGCCTATAGCGGTCTATCGACCTGCAAAAGGAGAAAGTTCATATGGAAAGAGTGACAAAAAAGTGAAAGCTACTAGGTGACTGAAGGGAGAGTTGTCGAAATAATAAATTTCAGAAGTATAAGAGAGATTTATGAGACCAGGAGAAATACTCCAACTTTCATATCGAGAAATTCCTCTGCGGAAGGAGGTAAAAAATTGTCTTAGAAAAGAGTTAGAAAGACAGAAGTGCCCTCATGGCCATCAATCCAGAGATTGTAAGATAGGATGCCCTCTTTTTTTTGGAGCGTTGTCTTTGAAAGTTGATTAGCAGATTTGTTGTGCTCACGATAAATGTGATTGAAGCTGAGTTTTTTGAAAGTGGGATATAGAAGTCTAATTTTGTTCTTCCAAGCCAAGAGGGATATAGCTTATAGATCGCCCTTGTTGCTCATCCATTCAATAAAAATTATGGAATCCCCAAGAACTTGGAGGGCTTTAATGTGGAGTCTAGAGGCCAAGTATAGTGTGGCCCATGCACCCAAAATTTTTGCCCTGGTATTGGTGCCCGGGACACAGTTGAAAGTCCATTTATAGAAAGTGTTTAGCGAGATTTTTATTAATCCTCCAACTCCACTCTGAGAGCCATTTGAAAATGTATGTTGAATCTACATAAAATGTATCACTTTCATATTAAATTGTGCATTTGATTTTATAATACTCTATCTTTATTTCAAAAAAATTATTTCATTATTCCCTAGGATGTCCATGATTTTTCCAAATTGCTCATATTAGTTCCTTTCCATGTTTTGCATAATAACATTAAAAATGACAGCTTTCTAATCTTGAAGTGTCATATTACATCTTTGAAATGATCGAAAAAATTCCATATTCAATCATAATGAAACTTTTGTTGATACTAAATTAAGACTTCAAATTTTTTAACCTTTACCAAGAGTGTAAGTCTACCTATTATAAACACCAAAAGGAAACTGAAATCATGGGAAAGAGAAAATATACCATCTCCCTCTAGAGATCGAGATTATATTTGATGGCATTTGTGCAACTTTCAAACCAAAATGGAATCTCATTCCATTACTTCCTCATTGTTAATGGAAGAAAAATATTGGGCTCATAAACTTCATCATGCTTTCCACATGGAGGAGGAACACTAAAGATTGAAGACTCACAAATTGTGTCTAAAGGCTAGTGATGGGAACATAACCTTCTTCCACAAGTGGGTAAAAGCTAGGTAGATGAGGAAGCAAGTCCAAGAGATTATAGCTAGGGATGTATTGAATTTGAATACCTTTGAGGAAATTAGAGAGGTGGCTAATTAGGCCTACAAAAAACTTTCTTCAAAAGATTCTTTTTTTTTCGAGGTTC
The DNA here is from genome assembly GCA_010110895.2 of Picea sitchensis. NCBI lineage: Eukaryota > Viridiplantae > Streptophyta > Pinopsida > Pinales > Pinaceae > Picea > Picea sitchensis. The sequence goes on from SNQJ01S0050931.1 coordinate 27,774, forward strand.
CAAACACCTGGGGAAAACCCCCAGGTACTTCCCCACATTTTGAGGATGGTACCTAGAGTAAACCCTATATTCTTCAGGACACTAAGTCATTACAATAATATACTGATTATGAGCTCAGCATGTCACTTATGGGAATAGAACCTAGATGGGGAGGATAACCCTCCATCCCACAACTACTTGAGCTAGACCTAATTTATAATATTTAGAAGACTCTATCCAAAACATCAATGAAATTCAAGATTTGTTGATCCATTCCTTTATTAGTCTCAAAAGAAGACAACAAAATATTGGTGAAAAGAATAGAATACGAAGAAATAATTAAGGTTATTTGGGACTTGGAAACTTGACAAAGAACCTAGGCTAGACATATTCTTCATTCATTTTTATAAATATTGAGCACGTTGGCACATAATTAAGCCTTACCTGCATCTTATACTGAATTGATCTCATATAAAGGACAAATTATGGGGTGAAATTAACTCAGCCTTTTGGGCATTAATTCCTAAAGAATCTAATCACTCCTCCTTTGTAAGCTTTCATCCCATTTTGTTGTGTAATTCCTTATACAAGATCTTGACCAAGATCCTTGCAAATCATATATGTCATCTTTTTCCATCACTTATTTCATAAAATCAAAGAGGTTTTGTTCAACAACATCAGATCATAGATGTCGATTGGGTTTAGTTCATATGGTTGGGAGGAATGTTATCCTCCCCACCTGGGTTCAATTCATGTAAGTGACATGTTGAGCTCATAATGAGTATATTGTTGTAATAGCTTCAAGCTTTGTTGTTGATCAGCCTTGTGCCCTGAAGAATATAGGGTTTATCCTGGGTACCATCCTCAAAATGAGGGGAAGTACTCGCAGGTTTTCTTCGAGCTTTCTAACTTAGAAAAAAAGCATCAAATCATAGATAAATTAGTGATCATGGTATAGAAGGTGACTCATTCAAGTAGAATAAGCCATGAGTGAGGTATGATTATCAAGATTGATTTGGCGAATGCATTTGATGAAGTAAGGCATAGTTTTCTCTTTTGTGTTCTAAGCAAGTTTGTTTTTCCCCATTATTTTTAAAATGGTTCAAAACATGCGCAGGATATCCTTGGATTATTCCTTTTATAAATGGTCAATTGGCTTCCTTCTTTCAAATTAAAATGGGACTTCAACAAGGATGCCCCTCATCACTCTCACTCTATATTCTTATGGTTGAAGCTCTAGGGAGGATACTAGAGAAAGAAAGACTTTTTAGGAATTTGCAGGGGGTGATGATAGGAAGAGGGGTTAAGGCAGTTAAACATTTTCAATTTACAAATGACACCTTGTTGTTAGGAGGTGCATCTGTGACTATTGCAAGAAGGCTTAAAATATTCTTAGATAACTATAATTCTTCTTCCAAGGGTCTTATAAACAAAGAAAAAAGGTATATATATGACTAGAGTGACCCCCTCTTTCCTCTTTCCAGTGAATTTCTCATATCCTAGAGCTTTCTATGGTAAATCAGTGGTCCTATTTTGATACTTGGGAATCCTAATTACCTTAAAACAACACAAAATTGATGACTAGTAGTCCATTATGCAAAAGATTAAAAATAAGATGGAGCGTTGGGGATCAAGATGCTTGAAACCCTAATAAGAATTAATTTTAATTAAGCCAATTCTATCAATTTTGTCAACCTTCCAAGTCTTATATCTTCTAGCTCCAACCAATGTCAATATCCAAATCAAACTGACTATACGAAATTTCATGTGGCAAGGTGGTAAGACAAACACAAAAAATCTTCAACTTGTTAACTAGGTTGTGGTTAGAGCACCCTTGGATCGTGGTGGTTTAGCCTTAAAAGATCCAATTTTTATGAATAAATATCTACGACTAAAAATATTGTGGAGATTTGTTTCAAGCAAACAAGAATTGTGGAAGGAAGCCCTGTACAAAAATAATCTAAGAAGGGGTCATTTGTGATGCTTCGATCATTCTTCCTTTTATTTTGGTAGTTCTCTGATATGGAATTTGTGAAAAGTTTATGCTACTTATAAAAATCATTTGACTTGGGTTCTTAGTGATGGTAAGTCAATTCGTCTCTAGGAGGATAACATCATGGGAAATCCATCTCTCATTAATCAACAAAAAAGTATTGGATATTTGGGAGTGGCTCTCTTCCTCTGGTGTTCAGAAGTTGCCTAACATCTCATGTTGGGAGCAAGTGGAGCAAGCGACATCGACATGATGGAGGACATTTGATATTGAAGGTCCTCTCTTGGATCAATGTATTATCATTATCTTGATTAGGCTCCTCAAAGGTGCCACCCCTTTACACTCTAATCTACGAGTGAAATGAGGACCATATTCGATTAAGTTGGGTTATTCGAATAAACTATTAGAGCAAGAGAAAACTCTCCAATCAACCCTCTAGAATCATATTTGGAGCAAATATTGTCTTCCAAAGGTGTAGACCTCTTGTTGGGTGTTGATGCATGGGAGAGTTTTAATAGCAGAAAATCTAGCTACGAGGGGGATTCAAGGGCCTTTGTACTACCCTTTTGTCACGAATATTGTCTTCTTCTACATATAAATAAATATTTATTTTTAAAATTGAAACTATATTTTAAAATTATTTAGAAACTAATGTTATCATAATTATTTGTGGATAGGAAAATCATGAACTAGATTTGAAGTTTGAATATATTTTTAACAAAAATAACAATAAAAGTCTTTTCCATTTTTTATTATGAAATGTTAAAATTGTAATTTTAAATTAATAAAATTATTTTTTTAATAAAAAATAAATTTAAAACTTTTAAAAATCTTTATTAAAATTAATTATTTTTGCCATTCAAAATTATTTTAATCCAATTTCAAAATTATTTTAATCCAATTTCATATTAAAATAAGAGTTGTATGGGAGCTTAGTCCCTGCCGAACAAGTTTTGTATTCGGAAGATTAAACCTCCAAGTAAGAAATATTTTGGCTTAACATTCATTGGTTGAACACTTTAGTCCCTAGTAGGGAGCAAATAAACCATAGATATGCGATATGACTTACAATGCAATCCTTCAAAGTTGAGGTCTAATCAAATTGAAAAAAAAACCAAAAAAAAATATTTAAATACAAATTATTATTGCAATATCCTATGTTTTATTATAGTCAAGCCACTAACTAATAGGTAGTCAAACTAGTGACTCATTACTATAGTCTTTTTGGTAGGGATTAATAATATATGCATTGATATGTTCAGCTAGGTGGTTTGGTTGAGTAAGTGTGACTTGATGTTACAAGAATTCAAGCATGGGTAAGGTTAGTGGTTGATTGATATTATAAGGATTATGGGTTATATCTCTTTTTAAGGATAGGTTCAAATTCACAGGGGTAGGGTATGTACTCCTTCCTAAACTTTAGGAGTCAAATAGGGGATCCCTTCTCCCACAAACAAGACGATCTTATACACCAATTTGATATCTAACTTGATTGGAATCTTAAAAATAAATTATTATTATTATTATTATTATTATTATTATTATTATTATTATTATTATTATTATTATTATTATTATTATTATTATTATAGATAAATGGGTATTAATTAATTTAATACACATTTTAAAATTAAAATGTATTTATTTATTTAATTTTAATTTTTTAATTAAAAATAATAATAATCAAAATCTTTTAAAATAAATTATTCATGTATTTAAAGTAAATTTTAAAAATTAAAATAAATAATTATTTAAAAATTAAAACAAAGATTTAAAATATATTTTAACTTAAAAATTCAAAAAATGCAAAATCAAAATTCAAAATTTTAAATGTTAAAAATCAGAAACAAAAATAAAAAATTGTGATTAAAAAAAAAAAAAAAAAAAAAAAAAAAAAAAAAAAAGATTTTTTTTTTTTTAAATGCAAAATCAAATTCAAAAGTTTTAAAACATTTAAAAATCAAAATAAAAAATAAAATTGTGGGTATGAATATCATTAGTCTAGGGAACATATTGACGGCGAGCCTATGTCCAATGATTAGATTAACAGTATACAGGGTCCACCAACCATACCATACACATTTGCATGATGTCAGTTTTATGAATTTTTTTCCTCGAGCGTGATAGGTGTAATAAAATGTAAAGGGTAAGACATTAGGAGTATTGGAATTATTATTTTTACAACTTTATTAAATCTATGCTTTTTTAAAATAAGTAGTATATATAAGTGTGTGTTATGTAATTACTTTTAAAACATTTAAATACTTGAAGGTAACAATAAAACTTAAAATATATTGGCAATCAAAGATGGAAAATAAAAAATTATTATAAAAATATATATATTTATTTTCTAAGTTAAACATTACATTTCACACATAAATTTAAAATAAAAAACAAATTAATAACAATCAATAACAAACTCATTACTATAATCTCTTAGCAGATTAAAACTAATAACTAATTAATTTTACTTTGTATTATTTAAAAAAATAACTAATTTTACTTTGTATTATTTAAAAAAAAAAATAACAAATTCATAAAATATTTAAACTCTGAATATTAAAATTTTTTATTAAAAAAATTAATACACAATTATTTTTTTTTATAAAACTAATAGACCATTATTTTCACTTACCTAACAAGATTAAGATGCTTGATGGAGGGAATTCTCAACATTGCATGTGGAGAATAATCAAAGTTTACATTACTCCTACCTTAAGTAGTGGAACATTTTGAGGTTATTAAAACGAGCGTAGTCTTGGGGAGGGAGACTAGGAAGTGTGTGCACGCATGCATGTATTGAGGGAGTGGGGACAAGCTATGTGGGTGGGAAGATATGATAAAGTTTGTTGTGTATTAGTTGTTGTTGGTATATATGAATTGTAAAGTTTATATTAAATTAAAAAAATTGTATGTTAATGAGTTAATGGAATTTAGTTGGTTGGTAAAGTGTAGTGTTTGTTATTTTTTGATTTTTTTTTTTTAATTATAATATGTATAAATAACAGATTTATTTATTTAGTTTGTTATAATTTAGATTAAGTGAAAGTTTTGGACAAGCTTGACATAACATATAGTCTCAATTGCAAATGTTTATTTAAAAAATTAATTGTGGGTTGTGAAATGTATTGATTCATCATAACACATTTTATAGGGTGCATCAACTTCATTGTAATGCTCTTCTACAATTGATGTCGAGCTATCTTTTATATTGCTAAGTAATATCGTGAAGATTTACTTTTATTTGTACTTTATTCATCAAAATGATTGATTCGAGAGACCCAAGAACAAGTTTAAACTATCATGGGAACGGAAGAACTATGGATGGAGAACCAGGCGAACCAGGCGAGAAGACCCTGGGTGATCGGCCCCCTCCTCTCTGACCCAGTATAGTCCCGGTTCACAACTTCAGTGGAGCCTACAGAGTCTTCCCGATAGCTTGATAGTCTTACGGTCTTTGGTTCACAGACTCTCACTATTAACTTTCGCCTTGATCAGATTTTTTTGTCTTTTAGCTCTTTGTCCAGTACTTTCACTGGACTGGTCCCGGTTTACACTCTCACACTGTCGACCACTTGATTTTATATCCTTTCTTTGACTTTACAGACCGACGGAACCTTTTTTCAAGACCCTTCTTTGAGCGTGCAGGCCTGTGTCTCTGGCCTCTTTTACAGATCCCTCCCACGGACCTTATACCTCATGTTTACCTGTTTCCCTGTCAGGCACTATTTACCTATCCCATTGGCCCGCTTTTGCTCTGTCACTCTTCCAAGGGGTAAGGAGGTGGTCCACTTAGCTTTCCTTATGGAGTCACTGTCCCACCAACTGATGCTTCCTTCCGACGAGATCATCTGGGAACAGGAAGGCTTATTTGACAAAGTGGATTCACTCGCTTCCAGGAAACAGACTTTTCCCGCCAAGCCTCCTTTTTCAAATAGCCCTTGCACTTCTATTGCCCCTCCACTACGTTCAACAACTGAAGCTCAGATCAGTGATGTACCTACTCCTGGTGGACTTTCTTCATCGCCCATTTCCTTCCCTGTACTCCCCACAGCTCAAGTCAAACACAAAGCCCCCCTCACTGCTCATGGAGCTCCCACAGATCGAAAGGTTTGGAAGGCCAAAAAAAGATTTCCCGCCTTGTGTTGGGAGACGGTGTAGGATTCGAAAATCTTTGCAAGATGTCTACTTGCTCGCTGGTGGGTCGGATCTCTTACAAAAGCTTATGCACCCAGAAGCTGGAGGACTGGATTTGCACAAACTGGGTACCTCTCATAGGTTACTCTCCTGAAACTCTCTTTCTCAAGAGAGGCTGGCTCGGGTTCCATTACAGGACACCTGGAGATGCATCTCTTTTACTCTCCTCGTTTTGGGTCTACGATGGCAGCAGTCTTATGTTGAAGCGCTGGAGGCTGGCATTTAACCCGGACACTGACTACTTCCAACTCAGACATTTATGGGTTTTACTTCCAGGCCTCCCTCTACACCTCTGGAACGAAGAAGCCCTCAGAGTGATTGGGGACTCACTCGGAAAGTTTATTGCACTTGATACTAATTTACTGGCCAGTCCCTTGAGAAAAGTGGGGAAAGTCCTGGTGGAGTTGGACACATCTACAGGATTGTCGGAAACCTTGGAGATCACTTGGAGAGGTCGGAAGCTACTACAGCCCCTGGACTACCTCGGGATCCCTTTCCGCTACAACATCTGTCGTGAAACGGGACACCTTCGTCGCTCATGTCCGGGTAAGTCATCTCTGGACCAATCTGAAGAGAGGGACCTTCTCCTTAACCCACCAGATTTCTTGGATCCTGACCCCTCCCTAGACTTTCTGGAGGTGTCTCCCTCTCCTTTCTCTCGCCCAGTTACAGAATTAGCGGAGTCACCTCTACACTTAGTTAGTCGGATCTTCCCTTCCCTATACTCGACTCTTTCCGAGGCAGAAAAATTCTCCTTTCATAGCTTCCCTTGGCTCACAAGTAGAGTCACAAGTTCGACTAGCTTCCGGGAAAAAGCGCCTCTTCATACACCTGTCAGCCTTCCACAGACTTCAGTTGCTTCTCCCCTGATCCCTTCACCGAATAGGATACCTATCTCTCCTTCCACTATTATAGACCCTGAAAATCTACCCTTGGAGCCCCCTGGCTTTGGACAGCCGAAAGACATGGATCCTAATCTTCTAGATGCTTTGGCCTCCTCAACCACACCCACTACATTGTCGGATAATGATCCACAACTGGCTATTTTCAGGGGAAAAGAAGTCATCCGTCCCGGGGTTGAGGCTGGAAGCTCTTCCTCCTTGGGGCTGGTTAAAGTTGAAAAATCAATAGCGTGGTCGAGAGGCATTGCCACTGAACTCTCGCCGCTCCAGACGAGAAGCTCCAGAAAACAAAAGGAGCTACAGAACTCTGTTCAATCTGTTCCAGATCTCCAGATCGAGGAAGGAAAGGCCCTTAGAGTATTTAAGGCCTTGGCACGTACAAAATAATGTTAATGCTCTCCCTGAATATTCAAGGGATTGGAGGCACTCTCAAGGCTGCCTCTTTCAGAAGACTTTTGGAGCGTTCAAAGCCAGACATTATCTTCCTACAAGAAACGCTTTCAGAAGCACAGAAATCCAGAGATTTTGTGTTTCTTTTTCGTCCAACCTGGTATATTGTGGCCGTTAGCTCCAATGGTAACTCCGGTGGTTTACTGGTGGCTTGGGAGCCAAGTGTCTTTGATCTGAGACCCACTTTGACTCCTGGAGGTATCCTTTGTATGGGCCATTGCCTAGCTACTTCACGAGAGATTGCGCTTCTTAATTTATACGGCCCATGCTCGGACCGTAAGCATTTCTGGTCGCATCTATCTGACAGTGGAATTCTCTCCTTACCTTTTCTCATTGTAGGTGGAGACCTCAATATTATCTTATCTGCCACAGAGAACTGGGGAGGCAGCTATGTGCCGGGAGCCACCGAAGACGTTTACAGAAATATTTTTGACTCCAACAAACTGACTGATATCTTACCAGACCTACTTGTCCCCACTTGGAGAAATGGTCGATTGGGGCCGGACGCCATTGCCAGAAGGTTAGATAGGTTCCTTGTTGCTGAAGAGGACATGTCATCTACTAAATTACCGGCCTCGTGGGTTGAGCACCCCTACTTCTCGGACCATGCTCCCATTTTTTTACAGCTGAAACCCACAGACCGGATATGCTCGACCCCGTTCAAGTTCAATCATAATTGGATCATGGAGTCAGACTACAATGATTTGGTTGCTACAGTTTGGAGCGACCCCTGCTTTTACACGGAAGATAATGCACAGCGACGTCTTGTATGGAAATTAAAAGTTTTGAAGGACTCCACCAAATCGTGGTATCATGCTAAGAAAAAAGAGGAACATGCCCGTCTTGACTCACTAGAGATTGGGATCATACAAGCTATCAAACAGTCGTCTATATCTGCATTAACTACTGAGGAGGTTGACAGACTCAAGTCGCTCGAGTCTAATAGAAATTCCATTCTTTTCTCTCAAGAGAATGCTTGGAGGCTCCGAAGCCGAGCCACTTGGCTTAAAAGCGGAGATGCCAACTCAAAGTATTTTCACAATGTAGCGAGTTTCAATAGACTTAAAAAGAGTATTTGGTCTATAAAAAGAGTCGGGGTGGAAGTCATCCATGGGCAGGAGGCGATTAAGACAGAAGCGGTCAGTTATTTCAAACAACTTTACAGTGCACAGAACAACCACAACCTCCCGGAAAAGTGCTACACAGCCGGTCTATTCCCCTCGATAGTTTCTAAAGAGGAAGTTGTCACCCTCTACGCTCCAGTTTCTTTGCCGGAGATAAAAAACATACTACACAAGTTCAAGAAGGAAAGGAGCCCTGGGCCTGACGGCTGGACGTCAAAATTCTTCCTCCACTTCTTCGACCTTGTGGGAGAGGACCTACTCCAAATGGTAGAAGATTCACGCATCAAAGGTAAGGTAATTGGGAGTCTCAATTCCACATTTTTGGTTTTAATCCCAAAGAAGCATCACTCACTAGACTTCAGCGACTTCCGGCCAATTTCACTTTGTAATCTTGTTTACAAGATTATATCCAAAGTGATTTCTAATAGAATAAAGCCCTTTCTACAAAGGTGTATCTCAGCTGAGCAGCTGGGTTTCTTAAATGGCTGAAGAATCCAAGATGCAGTTGCTACTGCTCAAGAGTGCATACATAGCATACAGCTTAATAAGTTAAAAGCGCTCGTTTTGAAGTTAGATATCAAAAAAGCCTTCGACAACATCGACTGGGAGTTTCTTAGACTAATACTTTTCTCTGTGGGTTTTGGAGAAAAGTTCAGTCATTGGATACTATCATGTGTTACAAATGCCAACTTTGCGGTTTTAATTAATGGCGAACCTTCTAGCTTCTTCAAGAGCGAAAGGGGCCTCCGTCAGGGATGCCCGCTTTCCCCTTATCTATTTATCCTGATCATGGAAGGACTCAGCCTCCTTCTCTCCAAAAGAGTCGAAGAACACCATCTCTCGGGTCTAAAGATCTCTAACAGCATTAATTTAATTCACCTTATGTTTTGTGGCGATGTGCTTATTCTCTTGAGCACTGACCTGGGGGAATGGCTAGTCCTAAAAGAAACACTACAGCTTTTTTGTCTTGTCTCGGGTCTGTCCCTAAATTTTACAAAATCCACATTCCATTATTGGGGCATTACAGATACAGAACTACATCTCCTAAAGGGCTCCATCCCCCTTCCTTTCATTAATCTTAGTGAAGGTTTCTCATATCTTGGTTACCAGCTAAAGTTGGGACCTTCCACTCCATGTGACTGGCAGTGGCTTGTGGCACTTTATGAAAAAAAAATCAGCTTCTGGTGCAATAAATGGCTGTCGATTGGGGGTCGCTTTATCCTGGTCAAGTCGGTCCTGGAAGGCCTAGCCGTTTACTGGATGTCTCTAGAGCGGTTACCTGCAAAAATTATTCACATCCTTCGGAGGCTCACATACAACTTTTTATGGAATGATCAAGCTAACAAGCACCGTTTTCACCTCTGTAGCTGGCAAGAGCTGTCTAAGCCTCGGAAGGCAGGGGGTTGGGGGCTAAAAATTCTCTCCACCTTCAATTCAGCTCTTCTGGCCAGCTCCTTCTGGAGAGCACTCACACACAATAACATCTGGAGCCTACTTATCAAAGCAAAGTATTTGGGCCCCCTGTCCCTCCATGACTGGATCAGAAAGCCTACTCTTCATCAACGTTGGGCCTCACCTCTCTGGAAAGGAATGGTGGCGTCCTCACAGGTAGTTCTACACTGGTTAAGGTGGAAGCCTGGTTCTGGAAATGACATCCGTATTGGCCGAGATATGATCCTGGGTATGGGAGACCAATCGATCCTCTCCCCAATGCTGAGCGCGTGGCTGGAGGCTCTGAATTGCACTTACCTGGCACAAATTAAGATACAGACCAGCGCCTTCTCCCTCCTGGATGACTGGTTGGACAGTGGATCCCTGTCACTTGAAGGTTCCCTTGCTTTAGAATGGAGCCGCTACACTTCGGCCCTCAAAGGAGCCGAGATCACTCTCACCGATACTCCTGATATTTTGTTGTGGGCCGGGGGAGATGCTACAGGCTCCATCACTATTAATAATCTATATGACGCCTACCTACACCAGATGAGACTGGAGGTTGACCAATCGTGGATTTGCCTTATCTGGAAATGGCAGGTCCCGCTTAAGCTAAAGCTATACACCTGGCTAGCGGCTAGAGGGAAAATTCTTACCTGGGAGGCTCTCAGACATAGAGGTTGGGAGGGCCCTGGCATTTGCCCACTTTGCAAACTTGCTTCTGAAGATGTGCATCATCTCTTGGTCCATTGTGAGTTTACGAAGGAGGTTTGGCTACTTTTGATCAAAACCTTCTCCATCCCTGTGGACTGGAAAGCTCACACTTTCACGGCCTGCTTCTCTGACTGGATCTCACATAAATCCGCCCCCCAACATTGGCTGTACACATTTGCTGGCAGATATGGACAGAGAGGAACAAAGCGATCTTTGAAGACCGTCCTCCTTCCATTCAGGCGGTAATTCATAGAGTTTGGGCCTCTTTCCATTGGCTCCCTCCCTCGAACAAGTTCATTACTCCCAAGATCTGTGAGATCTCCTTGACTGATGGATACACTCTGGCGTGCTTCGATGGGGCAGCGGCATCCACTCGCCAGTGTTGCGGGGCAGGTGGATTTTTCAAATATCATTCAAAGAGAACTACAAATTGGTTCATAAATTGTGGGGAGGGCATGAATACTAAAGCAGAGTTATTGGGATTATGGACATCCCTCGCCCTTGCCTCTCTTTGGTCACTTGATCACTTTCTTGTTCTTGGAGACTCGCATGTCGTAATCGACTGGATCAATCAAAAGTGTAAGCTCCACTCGGTTCAAATAGAAGGCTGGAAAGATAAAACACTGACTCTCTCTAAGCTTTTTATGGACATCAAGTTCCGGCATTTCTCCAGAACACATAACAAGGTGGCGGATGCTCTTTCTAAAAGAGCTCTCAGCAGGGAGGTGGGGAGACTTTCTGTTTTTCATTGTGAGAATGGCATAGAAAGTCCCATTTCCTACATAAACCTGTTCGAATGAGGTGGGCGAGCGCTCTGATTCGTCATTGTTTCTCCTGTTTTATGGAGTCTACTCCTTCAGTGGTCTGTTATAGCAATTGTATTTCCCCTGCTGGCTGGTCATATACCACTGACTGATGGGTGGCAGCATGCCTGTTTCTGCAATCCGTGAGAATCTCCCTCTATATGGAGTCTTCTACTGGTGGGCGAGCACTCTGATTCGTCATTGTTTTTTCCTGTTGATGGAGTCTACTCCTTCTGTGGTCGGTTATAGTATTCAATTTTCCCCTGCTAGCTGGTCATATACCACAGTCTGATGGGTGGCAGCGTGACTGTTTTTGCTAACAGTGAGAGTCTCCCTTTTTCTGCTTTGATGGAATAGCCTGGCGAGATTGCTTTTCCGATATTTCTGATAACCAGCTCGACAGAGCTAGATTTGTAAATGACATTATAATTTTATTATAATATCGAGTAATTTTTTCTTGGAAAAAAAAACTTCATTGTAATAACTCTATATAAGACAATGTCACTTTACCGATTTTTATGAAAACTCGTCTTCTTAAAAAAATTGTTACAAATTTTTATTCTTAATCCAAATGAGAGTGTACTAGTGGAATTAGCACAACCACAATACAAGTTTTAATGGTCAGGTTACCACTTGGCATACACAATCACTTAATAATGATGTGACATTATAAAATGTATTTAATAAAAATGTATTGATACATTACATATATATTGGTGTAACAAAATTGACTAACAATTTTATTTTTATTTTTGTTAATTGAACATAATTACATGATGACATGTGAACAACACTAAGTTTGTTACAACAAACTCATCAACCAACATGTATACATTACTTATAAATTGTATGCTAAGAGATTTTGAATCATTTGTTTTTATTCATATTCTTTAAATTATATAATTGTACAAAAATTGAAAAGAGAAAGAGATTAATCGAAAGATGATTTGTTGTGATTATTGGTTTTTTTACGTATGACAATTTACAAAATTATCTATCTACATTAATGCACATTTTTTTCCAACAGAGAATTTCTCGTTATGTTATAAAAATTATATAATTTTACACATTGGCGGAAACCATCCATAACCACTCCAGTCCAGAGATAAAAGAGAAAGAAAACTAGTACCAACACGCAGGTTGTTTCAAAAAATGGCGATAAAAACATCGAAGACCCAAATATGTCCCCACAAGTCCAAAAACAAAACCCAAAATTTATCAAACAAAACAACGTCTATCTCTAATGTAAAGACAGATTCATCCAAAAAGTATTAAAATTGCCACCAAAAGAACTCTAATAGAGGTTTAAGTATAGGGTGGGGCCCTCATTTCCTTCTTCCCACTGGTTAAAAGTTATCTTTCCTTCTTGCATATGGAGTGCCTTCTTGGATAAAATGTCTGCCTCCTTGTTAAAATCTATGTAAATGTGTGAGTAGCTGATAGATCTGAATGCTTTACTAAGGTCTCTAATTCTATCCTTCCAGCAATCCAAAGATATTACCTGCAACTTCCCTTTGTAGTTCAACCAGTCGATGATTATTCTGGAATCTCCAAATACTTGAAGATCTAATATATGCAACCGAGAAGCAAGATTTAGTGTTGCCCAAACTCCCAATAGTTCATCCCTAGTATTAATGTCTGGACCACAGTTGAAATTCCACTTAAATATTGTATGTTCATTGATCCTAAGTACCCCTCCAGCTCCACTTTGTTGTCCATTTGATTGAGTTTCTCCATCAAACCATCCCACTGTAAAAAACTCTTTGGAAAAGGACATAATGGATCTGGTAGCTGACACTTTCTAATTATCAATATGTCTGTCAACTCCTCCAAGAGACTTGCAAACAACCGAATGGATAGAAGGTCTTCCATTTTCAAAGAAAACTTTGTTACGTTCCAACCACACATGCCGACTAATAATAGAGGGCAGAGTAGGATACATGGAAACCTATCTGAGCCAACTTTCAAAGCAAGCGTTCAGAGTGGATCCCTCCCATACATTCTTTAAATTAAGAGCTCTTGTAATCCTAAGCCACACTTGTTGAGTAAATAAGTAGTTGACCAATAGATGCTCAATTGTCTCAAACTTATTTAAACATAAAGGGAAAATACTAGGCCCAATCTAACCTTTACTTTGTAAATTATCCCAAGTAAGAATTTTGTTTTGCACAGATAACTAGATGAATAATTTTATTTTGGGTGCAAAGTCCCAAGTCCACAAATTTTTCCGCCAACCACTAATGGGTTGGTGCCAAAGTTTTGATGTTAAGATGCTATAAACATTTTTGACAGAAAGTGTGCTCGAATTGTCTCCCCCGATCCATTTCAGCTCATCAGGTCTCTCATGTAACTATACACCAAATCCAATAAGAGCCCTGCAGAAAAGGTCCCATTCTTTTGCCTGGTCTCCCCTGAGACCAAGATCAACACTTGCTTTCCATTGAGCGCGGATTGTTCCCAGCCGAATAGATATTCTAGCTTGATAAAGAAAGTGAATGTTTCTCTACTTTAATGAAGCTAAGAGTTATGGTGACATATGAGATGCATTTCCCATACCCTTATCAAATTCTTTCCAATTAATACAGAATGGCCAGAACCAGGGCTCCAGCTCAGCCAATGTGTTAAAAGATTTAAAGAATTTAATAGATTTCTCTAGGTCTGAGAAGCATTTTCATTCTTTGAGTGGTTGATCTTAGCCAAGTAGACACCGGGCAGAAAGGAAGATATTTATCTTTTATGACCCTATGCCAAATTCCATCCTTCATCAGAACTCTCCACAGAGTGTTAGCCTCCAACGATCGATTAAAAAGAAAAATGTTCCTTAAACCCCAACCACCATAATACTTAGGTTTTGCAATGTTCTCCCATCTGCATAGGTTATAATGTTGTTTTACACTACTCCTAAAAAGAGGAAAGTGAAAACTAATTGTATGATCATGTTGAGAATAGTTGTCAGGATACTTGCCAAGGCCATCTAATAAATAGGTTGGCTCTCAAGAACTGCTTTAATAAACACATAGCAACCACCTAGGGAGAGCCATCGATTACATCAATGGCCAATTCTTTTTTTCAAAATTTGCGATTAACCAACACCAATCTTCAACCTTATAATTATCAGGCTTGATAAAGTAGCCAAGATCCCTAAACCCTTCAGAAAGGTCAGCTAAATTGTAAGGAAATATTTCCTTGAATGAGTCTAAAACCATATTTGTGGCCAACCAAAAAACTAATGCCACATAATGGTGAATCCATTGCTATATACTTGTCATTATAGAGATAATAAAATAAGATTAAAAAAAGTTAACATCTATCATATAATATATTTTGTAATGGTGATCAGAACCCCAACAATGATCGGATAGAGATATTGTTATCTTGTGGATATTGTTCATGATGAAAGTGTGGTGGATATTGTTCAGTTGACACTATAATTTTATTTTATTCTTACATGAACTAGATAATATATTAAAAATGGCCAAAAAGGCAATGAGTTACAAAAAAGGTTTGCCTATTGTTTTAAAAATTTATGTCAGCGACATCCTCAGATATACCTTATTTCCTAATATCTTTCCTTCTAGATTTGTAGTTTCTACATTGATTTTGTCATTACATATACATATATGAATAAAAATGTTCAAAATACATATTGTTTTGCAAAACATGGATCAAAGAGAGTTATTTCATTTTGGATCTAGAGGAGTAGAGTGTAGGCTCGTTACAGTTGTTTCCTTAGTCTGTTGTTCCTCTTCCTAACCTAAAGATGTTGAATCTATAGAGAATGTATCACTTTTACACTGAATCATGTGTTTGATTTTATAACGCTCCATCTCTATTTCAGAAATTTTCCCTCCATAATTCCCTAGGATGTCCATGCTTTTTCCAAACTGTTCCAGCTGGTTCCTTTCCATGTTTTGCATGGTATCATAAATATTATTAATGGTAAAAAAATTCCATATTCAGCAATAATGAAACTGTCGTTGATCCTGAAGTAAGACTTTAAATTGTCATAGTCTAAACGTTCTACGTTTTGGTCCTTTTAGGTGGATATTGGTGTATGAGACCCCCTTGTTTGTGGGACAAGGGACCCCCTCCATGCACAGATTTGACAGTTAAAGTCTACGGAGGTATACATACCCTACCCCCTCTGGATTTGAACATGTGACCTCTAAGGAGGAAACACATGTTCTTAACCATTAGGCCCATTAACAAACACATGCTCTTAACCATAATTGTTACACAAAACTAAATTAAATACACTTACAAAACATTTTGACAGAAATTTAATATAAACAGTGTTTTCTTTGCCCACAAAACAAGTATTAATAAATTTAAATATAAATTAAGGTTAATGAATGATTAATTAGAAATGATAACAAAGGTTTAAAAAAAAAAAGATTGTTAAAATAAAAAGGTCATATTGAGTGGCAAAACAAGTATTAATAAATTTAAATATAAACAAAGGTTAATGAATGATTAATGAGAAGTGCTAACAAAGATTTAAAAAAAACAGTGGTTAAAATATAGAGGTCATATTGAGTGGCCCGACACTTTGACATTGAATTATAATGTAAATTGAATTATGACATTGAATTTATGCTAACTTAGATGTCACGAATAGATCCTCAAAATTTGTGCTTTCATTCACTTGTTAACTATGGTTCCACTAATTAATGAAGGTATCATGGGGTCAGTCATTTATCTTTGTGGCACCCTGGTTTGTATTTAGTCGCTTGTTTGGATTTGCATGAGAGCCGTCGAAGGGCACAATATTTATGGTGTTTGTCAATTGTTTGCATTTGCATGAGAGTCGTCAGCGAAGGGCACAATATTTATGGTGTCTGTGCATAGATTTATATGTATCAACGACTTTCTCATCATCAAATCCAATCAAACAAAGCCCAAAAAACTAGATCATTATGATCCTTTCCAGGGTTTGGCGGCGGCTCCCTGCAATAAGGCCTCAAACTCATTTTCCAATCAAGTGGAATAAAAAATATATATATATTAAAAAAGTATGTATTTTTGTTAAGCCTATGTTTAACATTAGAGATTGTAACCATATCTGTGGCCAACTAGAAAACTAATGCCATATAATCGTGAATCCATTGTTATATACAAGTCACTATAGGGATAGTAAAATAAGATTAAAAAAAATTAGCATCTATCATATCATATATTTTGTTATCTAATGGATATTGTTCAGGGTCGAAACTATGGCGGATATTGTTTAGTGTTGACATTGTCATTTTATTTTATTTTTAAATCGGAACTAAAGAATGTTTTAAAAATGGCAAAAAAAAAAAAGCTATGAGTTATAGAAAAGGCTTGCTAGCAACATCATCAGATATGCCTTATTTCCTAATTACGTCGAAGGCGTTCTTTAAGGGAGAGGTTTTTTTGCCAGTTTCGTCCTATGTCGAGAGAATATGGAGGGAAGTCATGTGTCAAGCGGATATGTTTTGGAACGTTCAGCCAAACCTTTTACGTGGCAACGTCAATATGGTTCGGAACGTTCTAGACGGGAGAAGAACCGCTTGGATGGATAATCGTGCCTGCATCACCGACACGGGTTTTATTCTGCAGCTGGTGCCCCTACTCTCATCTGAAGACCCTAAGAGGTAGGAAAACAACGCAACCAGGGTCGTGGAAGCTGACGCAGTGCCTCTGCTGGTGAAACTTTTGACAAAAGAGGACCGTGAACGACCAGGCTTGGCCGACGATGCTCTAGTCGTGCTCGTTGTGGTGGTCTCTGCCCTGGTAGCCTCTGCGATCCTTGCCCTCATCATGGCCCGAGGTCACAGGATCGAGTCTGTCCTAGAGCTGTTGCTCGTTCTCAACGATGGCGTCGAAGGGGTCGAGAAAACCTCGGCTACTCTGAAGGTTTTGAAGAAGGTTGGGGATTTTGTTGACATGGAAAAGGCCAAGACAAGTCACAGTATTCGTGTCGGTAAAGGTAAGACAAGGAACATATGTCATGTTTCACGCAAGGTTCCTCTGTTTGTTTATGCCACTGAAGGGGTTAAACTTGTTGTATAAATGAGAATTCAGCCACTTACAAGGATGGACATTATATCAGCAACATTTTGCTTTTGTCTGCATATTGAAGTTGTAGGTGACACGGTATTTTGTTGTCTGATTATCTCAAAGCGAGTATTTAAATCAATGAAAATAATTGTTGTTGGGGTATTTAACATGGAGTCAGATGTTCTGTTATTTATATAGCTAACATTGTTGTGCAATCTATAATGAATTGATTAATTGCAGTTGAATTTTTTTTCCTTCTTGGTGAGATTTCCTTGTACTTATTTCAGGGATGGGTATGCATTTGACATCATTGCATTTTATCTCATCTAATGAAGTAGTCTAAGAAACAAATTTCACTTGAATTGATGAGATTTTCGATCTTAAAGGTTACTGGGAAAGAAATTCGACAGAACGGAGGTTTGGTAAAGTCCACCTGACAAATTTGTGTTTGAATTTGTATCTGGGTTGTTCTGGAAACATGTCGGAGGCCTTTGACATTAGAGGAAGTCACAAAATTTATGTTGCAAGATATTTTGCATTGAATATCTGGCCGGAAAATGCTTCGGTTTGAAGAATGTTACTGTATTTTACTTATTGTTGTTGCCACCGTGGACTTGTGGAATGAATCGATATGTATCGTTTTAAGGGTTTAAATGATGGCCTCTGCTAGAAATTTGTCCAGGAAACAGTTTCATGGTCAAGAAGTGGAAGGAAGTACAACATTTTTAGCCGGTAAACTGAGGCAGTTTGTTGGACATTTGAGGCGATCCAGTGAACCATATCACCTATAGAAAAGATTTGATCTGTCTCGTAATTTGTTGGTATTTTTGTTTATTTGCTCTCTTTAGGGGGATTTTGTTATTTTACTAAAGAGGAAATTAGTCGTTTGATTATGTCATCTATTTCAAGTGCAAATCATTGACCTTGTATCGATCCCGATCTTCACACGGTGTTGGCCTATCATCCATCTAAATTGCTAAATATACTTTGAAACTGTGGTGTTTAGGGAAGTTTACCCACATTGAAAATAAATTCACATATCCTTCTATCATTTTGG
>SNQJ01S0050932.1:3254-19030 GCA_010110895.2 Picea sitchensis
TACACGTGAATATGGAGGCAAATCCAATTTGTAATCCATACTTCCAATCCTTTGCAAACACTTATAGGGGCCATAATATTTGTGTGCTAATTTAATGTCATTTTTTTTCTTGGGGGACATCTATTTATATTGTTGTAGCCTTACAAATACCCAATCCTCCACTTCAAATTCCCTTTCACTACGATCTTGATGTTCTTGTTGTTTCATCTTTTTTTTTTTCCATAACCAAGTTGTCCTTCGATAGTTTGAAAACCTCTTGTTGGTTCCCTATGTGGTCCTCCACTACTTGAACCTTTCGCTTTCAAGGAAGATGTAATTGATGGAGGATGATATCCATAAATTTCTAGAAATAGGGAAATTTTGATGAAGTACGAAAGGATGTGCTGTACCACCATTCATCCAAAGGAAACTACTTAACCCATTGTGTATGTTTATCGGATGAAAAACAACTAAGATATCCTTCTACATATTTATTCACAATCTCAATTTTCCTGTCGGCTTGAGCATGGGAAGATGATATGTGAACCAATTGAGTACCGAAATAAGAAAATAATCCAATCCAAAAATTTCCAGTGAAAATTGAATCTGTCACTTATAATAATCTTAGGGACTTAGTGTAGATTTTGAATGGTTTCCATGAATGTTGATGCTACTATACTTTCTTTAAAAGGATTAGAAAAAGAGAAAAAAATGGGCATACTTTTCCAGTTGGTCCTTGAGATTAATATCAACATAAAGAAGTTTGCATAGTGTTATTATCTAGGACAATATGGGGTTCCACTACACAACTCATGTTGGATAATATTCGTCTCAGATATCTATGATCACATTTGTTTTTTGTTTTCACATTTAATTCGTAAAGGTGCATTTTTTAGTATTGATAAGATTTGTTAAAAGTGAGACTCTCACAATACTATCAGTGATAATTTGGATTACGTATGATTGGCCTACATTTCTACCTTAGCATCTCACAATGGATCTTAATTAATCTTCAATGACATTTCAGATTCAATTAGATTACTTTATGTTTGCAAATTTCATTTCACCATTCGTGTGATGAGTGGTGACCTGAGTTCATAGTTTAGAGGCATTTCAGGATTTATCATTGCATATATTCTTTCGATCACTTCATAAGTTTATGAAACTTATATTGATGATAAAATGTAATGGAATTATCTTCAAAACAATTCGACTAACATTTTTGGCGTCATTGTCAGGGAAGTGCTCAAGAAGTTAGTTTTGAAGTTAGTGTGGGATTGTTTCTTCTATTCTTTTGGTTTGATTCACTACTCATGTCAATAGGGTATTGGTGACATAATGGCCTTGGTAGCATGATAATTTGAGTGCTTTCTTTTTCTTGAAATTTTCTTTGTAAGTTTTTTATCTATAAAAACCCCATGCAATAACCCATGTGCAATACAGGTTATATTGACCAACAAAAATAAATTCAAAATGCTCAAGAATTTTCTACTTCGAGAGCTTTCTCAATTCTTGGTCCCACTTGGAGTAGATCTAAATAGAAAAACGAATAAGAGTTCCATGAACTAGATTTGCAACAAGTAGATCTAGAAGCCTTCTTTAATTGTCCTTCCAAGTCTGCAGGGGAATCTAAAGAACCATGGACAACATCCAACAAAGAGAAGACAATGGAACATGAGATCGCATAGTCCCTTGTAATTTTTCCTTTGTGCAAAACACAAGCCCTTGAAGATCTACAAGGTCTAACAAAGGAGGTAATGCAAGTTAGCAAAAATGAAGAAGAAAACAGAGGGGTAGGTGACTACATTGAAGATTGGTTTGAGAAAATCATTAGGCTAAAGAACCACTTCTTTCTTAAAAAATTATTGGCATCAAATCAATCACACTAGTTGGTTCCTCATATTCGGGCAATCATTTAGGAATATTTTTCATATTTGTATAGAAGCATATTTGTAATCCTGTTCCATACATGGCTTCATTGGAAGTACTCCTACACTTGAATTTTTTTTTTGAACTACGATAGGGTAGTTAAAAAATAAATCAATAATTGTTGCATATAGATGATTGGATCAATTCCAAGTATAGCTTGACATCCTAGTTTATTATACTTTTGCAACAATATTTGTTCCTGCAGAAGGTTCCTGCAACAACCTACCTATGTTCTTGAAGAAGGTTCCTGCAACATATTTTCTTTGTTCCTGTAGAAGGTTCGTCCATCAAACTATCTTTGTTTCTGGAGAAGGTTCCTGCAACATCATATATTTGTTCCTATAGAAGGTTCTTGCAACATATTCTTTGTTCCTACATAAGTTTCCTGCAACAAAATATATTTGTTCCTACAAAAGTAGTTACAACAATTACCATGATGTCAAATGGATGATTTCCTACAACAGAACACACTCAACATTCATGTAACATACTTCTTTATTCTTGTAGCAGATTACTTTTTTGTTTCTGCAGCATATTTTTATGTTTTTGTAGAATATTTCTCAGTTCTTGTAGAAGAAAATCAAAATAATCTCGAACAATAGTGTTTCTCAAAGGTTGTGAAATAGGAATGAAAACACATAAATTTGGAACACTCACGTGCATGCATAAGAAGAAAAATAAGTATTACAAAAACATGAGTCAATTTATTATGAACAATGGCAACATCAAAAGTTTGTGATAGCAACAAGGCAATATTTGGAAAAGTTGGTTCTATAGTTACAGTTCCAACTCCTTCATACCATCTTCAACATACTCTTTTAAACCTAAATATTCAAGCATCCAATGTTCATCTTCTTCTCAGATCATCACATCTTCATATATCACATCAAATTCAGAGAAAATTCTATTCAATAGACATTATCTTTAACTTGAGGATACATCCATTTCAAGATTTCAAGGAGGTAAAGTTGAGGTAAAACTAGTTATAATACTTTTTGATTTGTTAGAAATTTTGTAAATTTATGATGAGAGACTACTATAAGCATGAAATTTATAAACTCCATCCTATGTTACAATTTCAATTTGTTTCCATCCCTTTCACATTCCAAACTTACCTTTTCGATATACTTCACCCTTCACTTTTGAACCTCTCATCATCCTATTATTGTTAAACCATGATCCTTTCCATGATCCAATGAGGTAATACTCTGAATTTAATTGGATTATGGTATCATTATTGCTTATGTTTAATCAAGAATAAAAGTACAATGGTGTTCATTATTATAATACCATTATGATCTATCTTTAGTTGTGCCACAAGGAAGCATGATTACACACATAAAAACAAAGTATGAATTTCACTTACACCTACCACAAATAAAAGAAATAAACTACAACAAGAAGGGTTTGTAAGTGTCTTTAAAGGTATATCTACAAGGGAAGAGAACTCATTTTTATGAACATTTGTATATATCTGTCTATTGAACTACCATGTCCATACTTGATCATTTTTTTATTTTCCATATAGAGTATGCTAAATCCATTAAGAAAGTACAATCAATGTAAACTAGGTTTTCCTGATCAGGAGATCACCAGTTCCCTACTTCATTGGCATGGGTACATGCTAAATCATCGGTGTGGGGGAGATGTTGGGTCACCAATATGTCGTCTTTTTCCACCATTCAGATCATTCATTTTGATCATTTTACCTCACCCTTTACTCATTTATCTCCATTCCTACCATAAATATTCACAAAAGCACCATAGTACACCCCCATATGCTCAAGTAGCTTTCATTTCTAGTTAATTAATGAGAATTATAAGTTGGTTTTCTAATGATGGTTTTATGAGTTCAGTAATGCAATCTTGTAGTAGTGAATTCTAGGTTTCCTACAACAACACATGTTTTCTACAACACAATTCCTGCAACACCATCAATGTTCCTGATACTTCCACGTGTCCAGTGGATAAATGGGCACATAGATAAAATAGTTGGATGCTTCTAGATAGTTATATTTGAATAATATCATGCCCATTTCACACGTGTGAGTCTCCAAGAACTTGGTCCAACTTATGATCAAAATTAGTAAACAATTTCAAACAACTAACGCTTGATGCAATTTATAGGTTCATGAAGATATATCTCAAAAATCCAAGACATCGATTTTTTGCAGAAGGATCCAAATTAGTTGGAATGTCTACCATATTTCAAAATTCGAAAGAGTTTGAGATATATGGGCGGTTATTCAAGGCAGAGTTTCCAAAAAATTCTTCAGCGCCTGAATTTCTGCAGTTATAGATTCTGTGGACAAATTTTATTTTGTCAAATATTATGTTGTTGGATTCCATACTATTAAAACAACCATTAATTAAGCTCCATTTCCTTAATCAATTTTTTAATGGGTGTAGATCCAGGTATTTGGGATCTAGTCTCATTTGTTTGTAACTATTTTCCTTATTTATTTTAAAATCCATATGTATAAATGTGAGGAGGATTATTGTAATGAAGGAGAAGAAGGAGGAGGTTGAGGTTGAAGAGAGAATCAATGTAATCATGGGGAGAATTATGGAATACCTAACTTGTTGTAAATCAAGACCTTTCCATCATAGTCTTTCTTGGCAGCGTATTCCAAGAGAGGAAGGGCCCCCTCTCTAGTATATGCTACCCAAATAGTTTTTTTTGTGTTGTGTGAGTTTGTTTTATTTTTGCATTGCAATTTCAATTTCATGTTGTGTGTAGTGATAAATAGTTTCATGTCAATTTTCCTTGAGATTAATATGAACATAAAGAATCTTGCATAGTATTATTGGCTATCCCAATCTGGGGTTCTACTACACAACTCATGTTGGATAATATTGGTCTCAAAGATCTGTGATCATGGTTGTTTGATGTTTTCATATTTAATTAATAAAGGTGAATTTTTTAGTATTGATCATATCTCTTAAAAGTGGGACTCTAAGAGTATTGTCAATCATAATATGGATTACATATGATTGGCTTGGATTTCTACCTTAGGAGCTCACAATGGATATTAATTAATCTTCAATGACATTTCAGATTCAATTAGATTTCTTTATGTTTACAAATTTCCTTTTATCAGTCGTGTGATGAGTGGTGACTTGATTTCATAGTTTAGAAGCACTTCAGTATTGATCTCTGCATATACTTTGTCGAGCACTTCATAAGTTTATGAAACTCAGATTGATGATAAAATGTAATAGAATTATCTTCGAATAATTCGACTGACACTTCCATACTAAATTATCTAATGAACTGTGATCATCACATATTTTTTGAATGATATTGCATACCTCTTGATATTTCTTCCACTTCATCCTTTCTTCTTCTAGCCAATCAGATTGCACAATATAAATATCACATGGTGAACCTTTTGTTTCTTCTTCTTTCCATGAAAGGGCATCTTCCACAAAATTATGTTTTCCTTTTTTTGTAGATAATTTCAAATTCATAACCTAACATCTTCATAACCCATTTTTATTTCTCATTTGAAGAGAATCACTTCTCCAAGAGTTAATTCAAACTATCATGATTTTGTTTTTTACTTTGAAGTATCTTCCTATTAGGTAAAGGTGTCATCTTTGAACTACATGTAGTATGACCAACAATTCTTTTTCATAAAATGGTTTGACTATTTTTTCTCCTTTAATTTGGATGATTTCAAAGGAAAGGGGGATTCCTTCTTGCATTAAAACTATGCCAATTCTATTGCATGAGGCATCAGACTCCACAATAAGTATTTTTGTAAAGTTTGGTGACATCCCGAATGAAGATCCAAATTAGTAAATAATTTTTCTCCATACAATTCACATAATATTCATCAATGACATGAATAGGAAACCTATATTTGATGTTCGTTTTGTTGATTTGTCTATAATATCGACACATATTCCATGAACCATCCTTTTTTCAAACCATCACCACTAGTGAAGAGAAAGAACTTTAGCGTGGTTGAATGGTGTCAACCTTTAAAATTTCTTGGATTATGTGCTCAAGCTAACTCTTTTGTGCATAAGGATACCTATAAGGCCTAATTTTAGGTAGTACACTTCTTGGATGCAAATTAATAGCATGGTCATGATCTCAATAAAGTGGAAGACACTTAGGCATTTAACCAAATACCTTGGAATGATTGTTGATAACTATTTGGAGGTCTAAGGGAGAAGAGGGTATATATGTTTGACCATGAAGTAATATTAATTATGAAACTATGCCCTAGTGTCATTTTTTGAGTAATTGTTTCATTCTATTAGAGATTATCACTTTAGAGGGTTTCCCTTGGATACCTCTAAGATCAATTTCCTTTCCATTTGAGGAAAATATCATGAAAATATCTTGAAAATTAAGGGCCATTGTTCCCAATGATTGTAACCATTGGACCTATAATACACCATCAACACCACCCATTTGGATGACAATCATGGGGGGCTATCCAGAAAATACTCCCCCATGTTGAGCTTAATACTCTGGAATTTCTCTGAAAAAATTATGGTACCTCCATCTACAATCATTACTTGAAACTTAGATGTAGGATATACAAATCAATTAAGATCTTTTGCTAATTTTCAATTTATGAAATTATGGGTACTACCATAATCAATAAACATTGTTACCCTTTTATTTTTTTATGTATCCTTGTATCTTAAGGGTTTGTAGAGTATTGATGTTGTCCAATGCATGAATAGATATTTTTGGAGTAGTCTCTTCTAGATCTGGATCTTGTGGCAGTTCCAATTCTTGATCTTCTTCCTCTTCACGATCTATGTAGAATAATTTCTTCTTACCACGTTTATGCCCCTTACTTTACTTGTTGTCACAATTGAAACATATTCATTTGTCTCTTCTTTCATCCATTTGTTTAGGTGTAAACCTTGGTAGTTGAGGTATGCTTGTATTATGAACCCCAAAATGATATTTGCTTCTAGTGTATGATCCAATCATAAGATTGTGTGTAGCCTTGTTTTTGTCTTGAATATGACAAATCAATTGCATAGCTTTCCTAATACTTTTAGGATGTGTTAAGAAAAACTCATATTTAATGTCTTTCTTTAATCCAATGATGTAAGATTCCAACAAATGGTCATCACTTTTCCATCCACCCTTGTGGCCAATACTTGAAATTATGAATTATAATCTTCAATATTACCTGAGTTCTTGATTCCTTTCAATTGGCTGAAGTAGTCATGTTCCGAGAATTTCCCATATTGTGCTTATAAGTCTCTTGTAAATAAACCCCAACTATAATGATAGAGATGGGGATTCCTTTAACTACCCATTGATACCATTGATATGGTTTTATCTCAAAGTTCAAGTTTTCTATGTGAATCATTTTCTTATCATTCATATTATTATCTAGTTCAAAATATTGCTCTATTTGGTTCACCTAGGTAAAGACCGATGTTCCATCAAACTTCTTTAATTCAATCTTAGTAAAGTTGAAGTTAGGATCCCCACCATAATTAAGTCCACTATTAGAATTAAATCCACTAGACAATTGCTTATTATCGACAGGTTGTTCAATCAGAATACTACCTTTATTTTCCTGAGTTCCTTGCATTTTGATATTGTCTTTAGAGAGTCTCTCATCTAGAGCATGAAATATCATGGAAAACATGGAATTTTTCAATTCCTTCATGGATTTTTATACTTCTTCTTTAATGTAATTATTATTCTCATCTATCTTATTTTCCATTTCAATCATATTTTTATCCATATTATTTTCCATTTCATATATATTTTCATAGTTTCATCTATCTTGTGTTTTATTTGTTCCTTATTTTCAGTCATCCTCTTTTCCATCTTGCGATAAATCTCATCGATTTCATCTTGAGTCATGGTTGATATTTCCGAAGGTTCAGTTGGTGAAGTAATTTTGGAGGAGCCTTTGGAGCCATGTGAGAAAATAATTTTTTTCCTCTCTTTCATCTTTATTACAAATTTTTAATCGCCAAAAATAGATATTCCAATAAAAAGTTATACCAATTATAATTTATCTACCTTTTAAGCCCTTAATTTGGAGTCTTTCCTTCTAGCCAACCTTCCTTCTAATGTATTCCTGAAATTTTGTCCCTTCTGAGTCTAATCTTTTTTCCTGTAGTACTCTAACAATTCTTTTCTACAATGCCATAGATATGACAAAAATTGGATGTCCCAAGTGAAATTTAGGGTAAATCTCCCAAATCTTGTTTATTTTTGGGATTATCGGGAGAGAAAACTTGTACAGAATGCCACATGTCCAATATTTAATAATTGATTCTAGAATTTCTACCATAAATTATATGGACTATCCTCTTTCAAATTTTATAGGTGTCAAATAAATTGGATCCTTGTTGACGAAGATATGATTGTTTTACCAATAACACATGTTTGATACTACTTATAGGAATAAATAACAAACTTGTATCTTCCATAGGGTATATATCCGAAATTTTAATGACCTAGAAGTTTAAATTTTACCCACGTGTATCATGATATGTCTAGTAAATAACTTCCAAGATTCACTATCTAAATCATCTTGAAAAAACATTTAGAGCGAAAATTCCAAGATGACTCACTTGAAGAAAACAAACCCTAGGACCGATGATATGATACCAAATGTTATCATCCAACACTTTAAAAATGATAAAAAATCAATTAATTACAATCCACATCGATGGGAAAATATCCTTTTGCAATATATCCAATTCAGAGTACAATATGTGATGTGATAATATGATCCCAAGACTAGGTCTCCTTGGTATATATAGGAGATGAAGGGTACAATTATAATGAAATGATACCATGAAGGGTTCTATCCAACATAGAATTACAATGCTATAAATGCAATAATTTAATATATAGGGATTAATAAGGGGTTTTACACATAAAATGGGGATTTGTATGTTCCTTCACATCTTGTGGCCTATGTTTTCTAGATATTGTGCATGTACACATGCCTCATCCATTATCCTTGTCTTGAAGAGAATCACCTACTTTCATAGATTACCATGTAAATCCCCTAGATACATGAATAGTACATATGAGTTCTTGGGAATGATACCCAACATGATGGCCATCTTTCTAAACTCAACGGTGTACTCTTGTACACTCTTCCCTTGTCTCTACCTGAATTAGTGCCATTAGATACATTGGTCCTGTACATACTCAATAGGGTAGGATTTGGACTTGATGAGTGTTTTTAAGTGCTCCCACCTATTTACTGGTAGATCACCCTCCAACCTAAGTGTTTATCTATGGATTTTCCACCAGGTTAAGCAATGTCCCTCTAACCTCAATATAGGAATTGAAATACTTCATTTTTCATCTCTAAGGTGAACGCTAAAATAAAATTCTAGTTGCTACAACCAATGATTCGGTTTCAATGCATTGATCTCACCTTGGTATGGATTTATACCAACTTTCACTTCCATCTTGAATTGGGAATATGAAGGGTTAATGACACTCGAAGTCGATCACTCTTTCTTAGGTTCTTTTTGTGACTCCTTTCCTATGTCTTCCTGATATTATGATTTCTCCTCCTATCTCATCTATGAGTTATATCCTCCATCATATATGAATGGTATAAGATTGATTGTTAGATATTCCATGAGGTTCATGTTACAGTTGATATCAACAACCTGGTCTTCTAACCTCTCAAATATATCTTATCTTGGATCTAGAGAGTTGTTATGAATAGACTCGTTTGCCATGGCTAGGGATTATGCAACTTCCCACAAATATCCAAGAGAAAACTTGATCTAATACCAATATAATATGTACACTTCCATGGATATTCCACTGGACATTTCGTCACAACAAATATGATAAACAAAACTGAAATCTACACTATGAAGGTTAAATTCCTTAGATTGTAGAATATTTAGTTATTGATTCTTTTCTTAAGAATTAAATAGAGAAAATGTGGAAAATAGAGAATAGAAAAATACAATCCCACACCATCCAAAAAATAACACAAATATTGTCTCTAGGAAACCCTTACAGGAGAAAACTTACACTCGTATAATTTGGAAAATAAACGACTATGTGACTAAAAAGTTTAGTCACAACATGAAAAAATGACTAAATTCTACTATTTTTTTGCAACATAGTTACAATTGACTAGATAGATGACTAATTTGATTTTCGGGAAAAAAAAAACACATCTAAATAATCAGTCACACAAATAACGATGACTAAATAAATCACTAATTTGATTGTCGGGTAAACACAACAAAATAAATATTAATAGTCACACAATATAATTTGCAAACTTTATATACACTGTAGCTATGTGGATTATTTAAAATATATTAATTACCAATGGTTATGAAAAATATATCATATTTCATAATATTATAATATTGTTTTTAAAATACCCCGGATGGGGTGACACGCGACAAGGAGGTGACACCGGGCTTAGCACTAATCCTAGTTTTAAATGTCGATGGTCTCCACCCACGCATCCACATTTACGATGGTGGAAGGCCATAGCAGCAGCATAATGGTGGAGGGACTCCTCCCTTGAGCGACCATTTGCGACCTTGGCATACTCAGCATGGTAGGGGTTAAAGGCGATGAAGGGATCTCGGCGTCTGGTTATGTGTTTTCATATGCTCCGGCTTCGGCTCTGATCCTCACTTGGAGGCTCTGGTGCAGCTCTGCGTTCCTCGTGCCATGTCTCACCACCCTTTCGTTGCATCTTGGCAAGGATTTTATGAGTAGTTTGTCTTCGTGTGAGCCGAGACAAAGCCGGCCTGCTCGTGCTCTGAATTGGGCATCGCCCGTGTCCTGGCTTTCGTGCTTATCTCTGCACACGCTCTGCACTCTCATTCACCCCCAGAAAACTATGGTTAGAAAAAGAGGAAGACCTCACCGAGGCTCATCTTGGAATGCCCACAAGGCGCAGTGGCGACGGAAAGAGCATTTTGAATGGGCTCTGGCAATGGCGACCTCCATGCTTCGGAAGAAGGCTTGGGCTGAGAAACTGGGGTTGCTTGCCACCATCGCCGAAATGAGAGCTGGCTGCAGCAAAGCGAACACAGCTAGGAAGGAGGATGGAATAGAGGATATGTATCCCGCATGTATCGTGGAGGAAGACCCGAATCTGGAGGACCTGTCGACAGTGGAGGCGTCCCGTGCCACAGGATGACTTGCAGGGAGGAGAGCAAGCCCAATTTGGGCATGGATGAAGAGTTTCCTGGATGCATTGTGGAAGAGGTTCCTTGGAAAGACCTTGAAGCAGCGTTGGAAGTGGACAACAATTTCTCGATGGGAAAGGATGCAAAGGGTGGTGCGAAACAGAGGGAGTTCGACGACGCAGCTGGCGGTCTGCATGGCTTTCTCCTCCGTGCGGAGCACCTGTCTCTGGTGTTCGAGCTTCGACGCCACATGTTTGACCTGGAGCATCGTGCCCTCCTCATGGGCCAATGCCTGGACATGCTTCTCGATGCTTACTCCAACGCTCCAGCTTGGCGAAAGTGCCCCCTCTGCGCGCAGTATTTTTCCATCCCGACTGGATCCACGTGGATGACTGACGATGGCGACAGGTCACCAGGTACCTAGGGTTTATGCTATCTTGGTTTTTTAGTTTCTATGTTATTGTTTTACGCTCTTCTGGACTATAGACATCTATCCTGGTTTCCTCCGGGCAGGACAGATGCCACTATCATACAACTGTTATTTGCTTTGCACCTATGCTGGTTTCCAGTTATCGACAACATTTTTGGTGACTCAGACCCATGACACTGTATATCTTGTTAAAGTTTTTTTGTTAATATAATATAGCAAGCTTACCCTTTTTTATTTAAAAAAAAAAATATTGTTTTTAAAATAATTCCTGCTATCATTTCACTCCTTTCACAACATATATGAAAAATGTTGACAATTAATGTATTCACACTACTCTTTGAAGCGGTGGGAGAAAAGGGTTATACTGGTCACATTCATAATTTGATGAGGGTGCAGAAGGTGGGAGATTATGGTTCTCTTCTTAATTTGACGAGGGAGTAGATAAGGCGGGAGAATACGACACACTTTAGGTAATAATACAACTAGTCCATGGGCGCAGAGGGAATGGGTGCAATAGTAATTATTTGATGGGGCATAGGGAGGTGTGTTTTGGGTTTCAGTTAATATACGTATAGTCCATGGGTGCAAAGGGAGTGGGTGCAGTGGTAAGTATTTGATGGGGCAGAGGGAGGTGTATTTGGGGTTTCCCTCCTGACCAATATTGTGGAGAGGGAGTGGGTGCAATGTTAAATATTCAATGGGGTGGAGGGAGGTGTAATTCAGGTTTCCGACCTGACCAATATTTGATATCGTGAGTAGTATTGGAGTTGGTGAGGTCTGAATTGGAGTTGTATCCAACGAGAGGAGAGGGTTTTAGTTAGTTGCACCATTGGAGATCAGAGCCGACCAGAGGAGAGGGATTTTAGTTAATTCGAGCATTGGAGGTTGTATAGGTATATAAAAATCTTCCATGATGGATAAAAATGTTTTGGAGAGGACGTGTATACTTCTCAAAAGGTGAAGTAAGAATTTGAATTTGCAGGGGTCTTCTGCAATGAAGTCACAGGTAAATAGATTTATTTTTTCAAACCCTATATGTATGTTTGTAGTTTATATTTTTTTTTTGGGACATATTCCTTTCTCAATATTTACATTTGCAAACCCTCGATATTTATGTGGATGATGAATTTTATTTGACACATCCGATGTTACTATATATTCCACATCTTTCAAGTGAAAATTACCATCACTCTGCACCTCATTAGAAATTGACCATCTTGTTTTCATGGGGTGGGTGATTCGGTGCTTGTGAGGGTAATCCCGGTGGTTCTTATTTCTAGTTCTTATGTGAGGTGAGGTCATAAAGGCTAAAGGTGAATGGATTAAGATGAAATTATAAAGGTGAAATTATTTTGTTGAAAGGTGAATGGAAGGCTTTTGGTTAATGGTCAAAGTCTCTCTCAAGCCCTTACCCTTGAGAGAGCCTTTCACCATTATGTATGCCTTTGAATGCCTCACCCTTAGTATCCAACGTGAGCACTAGAAATCCTTGACATCCTATATTTTGTTCACTGTTGAGACTCTTAAATTTCTAGCATATTTCTTGTACTTGCATCTTATTTATATCTTCTCTTAGTTAAACATTCAATTTTTTGATAGACACTTAGTTCTTTCTCTCTCTTCTTTCAATATTGATTGGGTTATTTATTTTTCAATCCCATTTTTTGTGCCTACATTGCATGTATTTTTATATGGAGAGTAAGGAATAATTTAATATTTGAGGAAGGGATGATCAGTCCATTCCATGTCTTCTATAAGATCATGTATTCCTTTGAAGGCCTCGCCCTTATTAGCCAACATGACCACTAGAAATCCTTGACATCCTCTCTTTTGTTTCGTGTTGAGACTCTTAAATTTCTATCATGTTTCTTATACTTGCACATTATTTATATCTTCTCTTAGTTAAACATTGAATTTTTTGATATTAAACACTTAGTTCTTTCCCTCTCTTCTTTTAATATCGATTGGGGAGTTTCTTTTTCACTACTATTTTTCATGCCTACATTGAATTTATTGTTTTAGTCTCATTGACCTACTTTTATGGTCATTCATTGGACATTACTAAAATTATATTACCCTACTTTATCTTATAAAGACTCAAATTGACATCAATGATTCCAAAGAACTATTACAACACATTTGAGCTTAATGTTTCTAAATGACTATTGCAACACTTGTAAGGAGAAGACATGTCACAAGCTATTTTCAGATGGTATTGTATGAATGTATCATTATAAGATGTGCAGATTGACCTATTTAAATTTCAAATTGTATGATTCGATGATGCATTGTCTTGATTTGTTATTAGTCATAATTCAT
Organism: Picea sitchensis; assembly: GCA_010110895.2. Lineage (NCBI taxonomy): Eukaryota > Viridiplantae > Streptophyta > Pinopsida > Pinales > Pinaceae > Picea > Picea sitchensis. The sequence continues at coordinate 17,047 of SNQJ01S0050932.1, forward strand.
TATTAATAAAATTACAATTTGTTTTTATGTTTTCTATATATCTTATTTATATATGAGATAAAAGAAATTACCTATGTTCTCTACCCTAATGTACTTTGAAATTTGATGAATCACTTTAGTGATTCTCAAAAATTGTGTCCCCATATTCCCTTCCTTAAATCTTTATGAATATGAGACATGCACACAAATACGTTTGCAATGCAACACTAGAAATATGCAAATAGTTGTAACCCTCAAGAGAAATGAAATAAAGGCCTTAATGGGTATGTACTATCATTTCAAAAAATTTATAATTACATGAGACCAAAATTTTACATGAAAGGAGAAAATATGCACTTGGGTCTTAAATCTCACTAAAAAAGTGTCTGACATAAAAATCCCAATACTAAAGCAAGTTCTTCTAAGAAGTTTAGTAAGTCCAAATTGCTTGATATTTTTTCCTCTGTAATGAACCTTGAATTTATGGCCTGAACAATTCTGTGTTGCATATTATTGTTCCCATTTCGATCGACATGACATATAATATGGTTTCCAATTCCAATATTTCATTCCACATACAACAAATATTTCCTATTCTACATAAAATAGTTGACAAGCCCAATTCAATGTTGAGGTTTTAGTTTATAATTGATTTCTAAATATAATTTGTCCTAAGATGAATTTATATGTTAATATTAAGTACTAATATATCTTAGTGATTAAGATAACATGAAGTACATAGATTCCATAGCTACCCATAAGTTGTATGAATGAAAAAAGTTAAAACAGTCTTGCATATCACAACAACCCTTTTGTGCATGCAAGGGTGGTAAAACAATTCATTTGGTTTACTACGTTGATATACATTTTAAACAATTCACACCATAATATTTTATTTTTATGAAGATTAGTTCGAAGGGGATTGTTTCATATTTTTGTTCGTGTTCGCATATTTCTCCTAGTGGGGGAGGCAAAATGAAAATCCCCCAAGCCCTTCTAAATTCAACTCTCATTGGTCTAAGGATATTGAATTTAGGGATTTTTGTGATATTGAATGGAAACATATGGATGATCGGTTGGAGGAATCTGTTACATTTTAATTTAGTGACAAATTTAAGATTCTAAAAATAAAATTTGTTGAGTGGGCCAAATCCAAACTCAAGGATCCATAAGAGTAGACATGGATACTATAAAAATAAATTTGTAACATTTTCAAACCTAACATGAATGGAATTTTCAATGAAGAAAAGATAAGTAACTTAAATCTTTTGGAGCCATGACAAAAATAGTTTCTTGTCTAGGAAGAATCAAAATGGAGGAAAAAAACTAGAGCAACTTGGGTAGCATGGGGAGATGAAAACACCTGATTTTTTCACAACAATGAAAAGATGATGAAAATATAAAATACCATTTGGAGTGTTAAGAATGAGGTGGGAGGGAAATATAATAGGTTTTCTGAGATGGTTGAGGTGAAAAAAATTCATTTCAATAAGATTTTTAATGAACCTTATAAAGAAAATATTGTTCACATAATTTAAATGGAAAATTTTTCCTAGTTTTGTAAATCAAGATAATCTTCCACATATGTCAATTGAAAACTAACATCACTCTGCACCTCGTTAGAAATTGACCAGCTTGTTTTTGTCAGGTGGGTGATTTGGTGGTTGTGAGGGTAAGTCTGGTGGTTCATATTTCGAGTTCTTAGGTGAGGCGAAGTGTTGTTTTGTCAGAGGCTAGAGGCTAAAGGCTAAAGGAAAATGGATTAAGATGAAATTATAAAGGTGAAATGCTTATGTTGAAAGGTGAATGGAATGATTTTAGTTAATGGTTAAAGTGTTAAGAACCAAATACCAATATAGCATAAAAAATCCTCAGAAAAAGCACTCAACGCCTTGAAAAAGAGAGAATTTCAGATAATAAGCCTCTTCGAGGGGGAAACCTCCTTTTACCCCACTTAAATGTTCAAGTACAAGATGATTCAAAATGAAAATGTCTCCTTGGTATA
>SNQJ01S0050932.1:19040-44877 GCA_010110895.2 Picea sitchensis
CCACCTTCTTCACAAGATTCACCCATTAGTTAGAAGTGTGTTAGTATAATTTATGTTCATACTTTGTTTAACTGTCGTTTGCTGAAACACTGTTTTTAATGGATTCCGCTTTGCTGAAACACTACTGACTCTGTCTTAGTTTATTGAATTTGTAATTCTTTTTATCAACAATCTTGTGTGATGATTTTATGAGGCTAGTAGAGATTTGGTTAAAGGTTCTTGCTCAGACAGAAAGGGATCAGAATATCATACCCTCTGTAGAATTCATTTACTGCTGCAAGTGTGCTAGCCATAGGTTTGGTTAAAAGGTTCCTGCTCGGACAGGAAGGAATCCAAATACCTCGACTTCTGTAGATTTCATTTACTGTTGCAAGTGTGCTAGCCAGAGATTTGGTTAAAGGGTTCCTTCTCAGATAGGAAGGAATCACAACACCTTATCCTCTGTAGATTTCATTTACCTCTGCAAGTGTGTTAGCCAGATATTTGGTTAATTGGTTCCTGCTCAGACAGGAAGGAATCACAACACCTTGTCTTCTGTAGATTTCATTTACCTCTGCAAGTGTGTTAGCCAGGGATTGGGTTAAGGGTTCCTGCTTAGAAAGGAAAGAACCAAAACATCTTGTTCTCTGTAGACTTTCAAGTGTGCTAGCCAGAAACTGGGTTAGGGATTCCTTCTCAGAAAGGAAGGGATCAAACTGCCCTGTTCTCTGTAAACCTCAACCTCACAAGTGTGCTAAAACAGAAATAAGGCTCAAGGCTCCTGCTTAGAAAGAAAGGAACTAGGTGGCTTTGTTCTTTGTTAGATAGAGTTAATTGTTTTCTGCATTACTATTTTCATGAAAAGAGTGTTAGCACTGAAGTCTCTGTTTGAGAGTAAGGGTCATGTTCTCTGATTGCAGAATAGTTGTTCTTTCCCATTGCAAGTATTATTTTAATGTAATCCAAGATTCTTATATTGATCTTTAAATAATTGCAATAGGGGAGTTACTTTCCTATGATTTAGTTCAGAGCTTCAGTTCATTCAAGCAAGTATAATTAGTATAAGTTTCTTTACTACAACACTAAGTTGCTTTTGGAATTGAGCATATATAGTGCATGGTTATCTTTGAAATAAAAGACTTCCCTGGGTTGATAATTTTTGAGCATATATAGTGCATGGTTATCTTTGAACAAAAGACTTCCCTAGGTTGAAAATTTATGTATCACTTGGTTGTTTGAAATTCACTAAGCAATTATAGTGACCAACACCGAGAAATTCTATAGTTCCTCCATCCGAAATCATTACTTGAAACTCCGACCTGATATACAAAGCAATTTAGATCTTTGGCTAATTTATAGTGAGAATGAGATTATGAGTACTTCCGTAATTAATTAGGAATATTACCTTCTTCTTTTTATGTATCCCTTCGATCTTGAGAGGGCTCAGGAGTATAATTCCAAACAACGATTATAATGACATATCGTGGAGTCAACTCTTCGCATCTAAATTGCTTCAATGCTTTCATCTTGAGATGGTTCTTGTTCTTTTTGTTCTTATTCCTCTTCACACCCATGTAGAATAATTTATTCTCACCACACTCCTATGTCCCTTATTGTACCTCTTATTGCCACAATTAAAGCATAAACCTTTTTGCTTTTCTTTCCTCCAATTGTAGAGGTGTCAACCTTGTAGGTTGAGGTGCTTCAAGAAGGAGCATTGTTTCCTCTATAGATGTTAGATTGGTCCTTCTAATGCATTATTATTAGCCATATTTTTACTTTCAACATTTTGCCACCTTAAATGCATTATCTAATGATTTGGGTTCCCAAAGTTTAACCTCATGTTGAATGTTATCCTTTAAAGTTCCTATGAATACATCAATCAAGGTTTCATTTGGAATATCGCTACCTTTATATTCACCTTTGTAAAGTTCTCAAAGTGCTCTGTAACTGAACCCTTTGTTTGAGATTTATCAATTGACTAAAGTTAGGTATTTCTCCTTTGTATCCTCATAGTGTGCTATCATTTCTTCCGTGAAAATTGTCCAAGGACGAAAGACGGCGAGAAAAAATCCATCTATACCATAAAAAATTGATTAGGTTCTAAATATAAAGAAGTAATTTGTACCTTTTGTAGGTGGCACATTATGGAGATTAAAGAATTGCTCCATCTCAAGTACCCATGTGATTGGGTCCTTACATCAAACTTCCCCTCATATCAATCATATAGGAATGTGGTTGGTCTTCAAAACCAAAGTTGGAGTTTCTCCATTCTGATTCACCTTCCTTGTGTCCCTCATCATGAATTTCATGGGATGCATTTCACTTTCTGGTGTCTTCTCCGTTACTTAAAGTTTTCTACATCCATAATATCCCTAAAACCATCTATCTTAGTATCCAACATAGCTTCCATTGAATCCATCTTAGTATCCAACTTTAGCTTCCATTGACCCATCAACTTAACTTCTCATTGAATCCATCTTAGTATCCAACTTAACTCCATTGAATCCATCTTATTTGTAGTTCATTTATGTCCCTGTGCATTTCTACACCAAATAATCCCTCAAAAATTCCTTCATCAAGAGTCCAAGTAGGACTTTCGAGGCTTATTTGGTGTAGAAGTTCCCTTTTGGGTGGTATAGTTGGCCAAGTATCACTTTTTGAACCTTGATTTTGAGGTGGCCCTGCTAGACAATATTTCATTGTATCTCCCAAGTTTTGGCCCCTTCGGTATGAAACTTTCCTTTATGTATTTATTTGATATTTCTTCTCTGCAATGTCACAGGTCTGATCAAAATTGGATGTGCCAAGTGGAATTTACGATAACTTCCCCACAACTTGTCGATTTTTGGCCTTTCCAGGAGATCTCACTTGTATAGTGTTCCCCGCACAAAATAATTGATATGAAATTCTGCAAATCGCATCAGAAATACTACAGACTGTCCACAATCCAATGAAACTAGTCCCACACAATTTGGATACTCTAGGAAGAAGTTATGATTGTTTTACCTAGAACACCTTCTTGAGACTAGTCAATAGGACTAGTCAGATACCCTATCATACACAGGGTGTATCTAAAAATTTATGATGACTCAGAAGCTAAAATTTTTACCATATATACCTTACTAATTTTTGTAAATATCCTCCAGAGATCAGTGTCTGAAACGTTACAAAATGTTTTTATAGCGAAAATTCCGCAATGATTCGGTTCAGGATGATTCCAGAACTCTATCTTGTACAGGCTATATATCCAAAAGTATAAGGCCTCAGGAGATGAATTTTGAACCCAACGTACCTTTCTCTGTCTACTAAATATCCTCCAAGATGTTCCTTCTGAAAAGTTGTAGAAAAAACGTTATAATGAAAATTCCAAGGTGTCTCAGATGTAGCAGCGAAACCCCAAGACCTTGAGCTATGATACCATATGTTAAGAACCAAATATCAATATAGCATAAAAAATCCTCAGAAAAACTACTCAACGCCTTGACAAAGAGATAATTTCAGATAATAAGCCTCTTTGAGGGGGAAACCTCCTTTTACCCCACTTAAATATTCAAGTACAAGATGATTCAAAATGAAAATGTCTCCTTGGTATATATAGGAGACTAGGAGGTATAATTACAACTAATGGCCTAAAGACGACATAAATAAAATAACATTACTAATGTAATATGCCCCAATTAAGGGGTAATGAGGCAATATTAGGTTTTAACAGAAATACTCTATCAAGCCCCTACCAAAATGTCTCTATCCCCTCCCTGAACACTGGATCTGGCTAGTATATTAACTAATTCAGCTCCTCAAACTCCTAATTGATCATGGGTTGGATGAGAACTAATCCTTCAGCTCCTTCAACTCCTATTCAAACTCCTAATCTCTCGGTTGGATATGCCACTAAACATTTCCTATATAGATTTCATATGCTACTAAACCAATATTTTCAAATACATGGAAGTCATAATTAACTTTCTATGAGTCAATGTGAGCAAATAAATCAGGGTACAATGTATAAAACAATTCATAGTTTGGCTAATAAAAAAATTCCTTAGCATATGAATCACTTTTTTCTCATGTATTGTAATATGTTCCATGACAGTACATCCAATAAACATACTCTGGTTATTACATAAATCCAATATCTAAGTGTTCATTAAAACAAGTGGTACATTATCGGTTATTGCACAAGATGATTGATCAAGAGCCATATGCTTAGTTTTTTAAAAACAAAATTCAAAATAAAGGGGTCTATTGTTTTCAATCACCAAGTTATTATTTAAATATTATATAGATAAGAGTTTCATTCTTCTAGTAGGTGATAATTTTCCTCTAACTAATCCTCCTTTTGTTTCTCTTCAATTATAATTGGTAAGTCAACAAAGACCTCATGTAGAATAGGGTTCATGCTTCCATTCCAAGATATATCCTCCCATGTATTTCTACTTCTACATGATCATTACTACTTGTAGAAACAAGGACATATCTAGCTAGCTATGCCCATACTCATGAAGGGGTTTGTGATTACACATAGGGTCCTCTTTGTCATGGATACACTAGGAGGAATAATAACTAGAGGCACCATAGTCTATGTCTGTGTTGGTTGGAAGACCTTGTCTGTGCTGGTTTGAAAACCATGGTGATTGATATATTTGATGCCTATGTTTTTGTGTTGAAAATAGTATATCTAAACTAGAATCACAAGTGTGGTCACTTTCTATCATTCTTAAATATCATAAAAATGAAACTCTGATAGTTTTATAAAAAATGTAACTCTGATAGTTTTAGAAAAAAATTATTTCAATCTCCTTCAAGTGCCCCCAAAATCATTAATCTGCAATAACTTGTCCAAAACTAAGAGTGGGAAGTTGTAGTAAGAAACAGATTCTCCACAAGACTTCCAAATTGCAGAGGATTTTGATATGCCAAGGATGATAAAATCCTCCTTATACGACACCTTTCTCATTTCCTGTTATCTTCTCTGAGCAATGATTTATTTTCCCAACCTCTCTTCACAACTAGAAAATCCAAACTCATAGACTAGCTTAGTTCCTTGTCAATGTTGGTGTTGTTAATAACAACTTAGTCCAAGGTTGACAATAGATGAATACCATGCATATGATGAGAGAATAGCCGATGAGAATGATATGGATAGATATCCATGTCCATGTAATGATTGTCTTGGCGGAAAGGTGAGAAAAAGAAATTTGATTTATCGACATATGATAAGACATGGGAATAATGTTGTAAGTCCCATTTTATGTTGAATCTCTACTCAATAAAATATAACATATGTGGGTTGATTTATTTTTGTCCAAGACTGAAACTTGATTTTGATTCTGAACTCTGCAAGGACAATATGAGGCCTCCCTTCAACTAAGTCCTGTATTCCAATATTTACTATTGTTCTTCCAATGGAATTTGATTTTCATATAGTTCTCATGGATTAAGCTTTGGTTTTGTATTTATTGTTTGATCATCAATGGTTCCAGGAACAACCACATTGATCAATTTTCATAGAAGAATGTCATCTTTCACTATATCAAAGAGATCATTTGTCATAGGATCAATTGGAAGGTATGTTTTCACCACTAGATCATCTCTAAGGTAGCTATTGATATGAGCAAAAAATGCCATTTTCTCATATTCACCAATTGTGTGAAGCAAGGTGGTTGTGGCAGTATTTAGAAAAACAAATTTGTTCTTGGAACCACTTAATTTTGTATCTACCTGTGTCTGCAAATTAAGATAAATCTGTAGAAAACCTTCGAAATCCACAATTTTGTTTTCATTCGAATGGTATTCCACCACACCAACTCCTACCTCCTCCTCGATGAATAACTCCTCAAAAATATTTCAATTTAGTCATTCTAGACCTCAAATGCCCAATAATTAATTCACCCTTCTCCTTCATGAATGCATATTGTTATTTTAAATTTTAAAGCTTTGCATGGGTGAATTGGCTCTTAAGCCAAGGATTTGAAGCCAATAATTCCACATAGACTGCCACTTCCATTTTCATTGTTTGAAATCCCTCCATCTTCACTGGTTTGTTTTGTAAGACTCAAGCATAATGCTTGCAATCAATATAATAAGTATCATTTTAGGATTGACCTCATATTAATGTTTTTAATATTATATTAAATCTGTTTTATATCATTTATCATATTAGTATATCATGCATGACATTAGACATCTTTTTCACACACGGTTATACATCTCCCTTCGTTCCTTCAATGCAATCATTATTGATTTCAAGTTAAATACTACACATTTATATATACCTCAGAAAATTGTTATTTTATATCACCATTTAGTATTATAATTGTATAGTTACAAAATTCTATGCAAATTAACATTTAATTCCATAAAATTTTTATTTGAAGTTTATATTTATCGAGTATATTGTAGTGGGTGGGATTTTTTATTTTAAGATTTAAATGATGGATCTTAATTTTTTATTTATTTTTATTTAAAAGTTTTATAAATAATATAAAAATAATATAATACATTTTAGAGATCTAAATTGTAAAGTGTATTTTGTTTCTTTAGATTTCAAAATTAAAACTATTCTCATCTTTGTGTCTCCCAAGAGTTGAATTAGAGGCAACAAAGGTGTCACTAGTTCCTAAAGCATTGGAAGGAGGGGTTAAACAATTATCCTCCCCGACTCCTTCAATCAAGAATGACTTATAAAGAGGACAATCTCTAATGAGGCGATCTTGATCTAGGCATGCAAAACACACATTTAGAAGGTTTAAGGAGAAAACCTTCTCTTAATGAACTCCATCAACCGAGCATACATAGATAAAAGGAGGGTGCTTATGTGACATCATTTAAGCCAGATTTAACCTTCCTTTTATGTCATCCTTGTCCTATTTTCACATCCACTTGTTAATTATTAATCTATCTTATGATGAATTGACTCTTAGGATTAATAAACGTTGTCTTAGGTGTTTTTCTATGCATTTGATTGAAGTGTTTGATTAATTTCTCTTGATTTTAAAATTATGTGCTTAACCTATGATATGAAGTGCATGATTCTTCCTTATGTCATTAATAAATATCCATGCATTGATGAAATTGATTATGACGTATCTTTGTGCTGGGAATTCGACCACATGTGAGAATCACGACTCAAATGGATATTTTTGGAATTTACTTTGATATTCTATTCCTAAAGAGTTGTTGGATTTTTTTTACCCACATGTAACCCACTATCATAGATTGTGGGATTCGTTTGGAGCATGTTGGAGTGATGATATTATCCCTCATTTGTTTCTTGAGCATTCTAGGTGCATCTGAAATTACTATTGTTGTTATCCTTGGTTTATCGCATACCCACGCTTCCATATTTATGGTGGATCGAGCTCCCTCCTCCAACAACCATATCTGGCATAAAACACGAGTTTGCTAGCTTTAGAAGAATAGTTTTCTTTGTCATTAGTTTTCTAAACATGGGATTCAACCCAATTATATATATGTAATATATTTGGCCCCAAGGGGGCGATCTAAACATGGGGATGTTGTTCAGAGACATGATGTAAAGATTTTTATTTTCGTAATAAAATAAAAGAGTGTCCAACCTCTCCAATATTTGATGGTCATCTATTGAATGTGAGAGTTATGATTTGCATATGCTAATGTTTTTATAATATATCCTAGCTCCTTGCTTTCTAGAGGGTCCCACTTTAGAGAACATGAGTTGTGAATCTATATATAGTTGTGTTTTATGTATATACATTTTATTTATTTTATCATCTAGTTTCACTTTGATGTTGTTCCATTTCATTTACAAGATGTGTATTTGTAGATTATTTGCGTAGGATACATGTTCTTTTTAACTACTATAGCTTAATATCATTTAGATGTTCTCTTTTACATTTACTTGTTAATTCATGATCAAATGAGAAGTGTAGATCTATGCATGATGATAGATGATAATAACAATGGTCAAACAAAGCATTGTAACAATTATGCATTACTTCGCAGAGACAATGAATACTTGAACTATCATAATCATTCATGCTAACTTAAGTGTGTTTACTTGTTTACAAGTTTGGTTCATTTGTTTTTCTGCAAGTGTGGCATGTTTGATTTCCCACAATGTCGTTTCATTTCCTATATAGCAATGTAATTTCCTTCATGTAGAAGCGTATTAAGAAACTAGTGTAAGATAAGAATGTGCAGCTCGCACATACTGTGCATGACATCTCACAAGTACATTGGAACCGTGGCTGATAAGATAACATGCACGAGTGTTCCTAGTTAAATATAAGATATATAGAAACATTATAATTTTTGGTGTCGTTTCCAGGGAGGTGTCAAGCGCACAATAGTGTTTCTTGTGCTAGTTTTATATAACACATGGTAAGAGGATGAGGAAAAATAAGTCAATTATCCTCTTTGTAGGGTTTCATACAGAGTGTTTTTCATTCCTATAGCTACATGAGTTTAAATTAGAATGTTTCTTTTGTGGTGAAGTAAGGGTCAGCCACATTACTAATATCATTTGCAGGAATTTTGGTGAGAGGAAGGAAGCACTGGTCAATGAGGATTCCACTGAAGACGTGGATGTATAAATATTCCATCCCATGTCTAGATCATTTAAAGGGTATTTGGTGAATATTCATTATTTCCATCAGTAATATAAAACATTTTTGGTTGATTGATTTTTATTTTTATTTTTTTTACTTTGGAATAGATCCTAGGGAAACCCACTGGGCACTTCCCCTCATTTTGAGGATGGTGCCCGGGGAAAACTATATTTTGTAGAAAGATGAGGATTTTTAGATAGCTTTCTCATTTAAGAGATCAACATGGCACTTGCAATAATTGAACCTAGGTGGGGGGGAAAACACCCCTCAACACAAACCACTCGGGCTAAACCTAATTGACAAGATTGATTGAATTCTTAGTTTAATTTTACTCTCATTTTAGTCCACCCATTTTCACACCTTCATATTTCATGTTTCCTTTTCTTCCATTTTCTGCTTCCCCACTCTTTATTCCTCTCTCAATCCTATGGGCCTATTTCTTATGCTTCCTCTTCTTACCCTCTTCTTTTCTTCATTGTTTCTCTTCTATTTTCTTTTTTATCTCGTACCATTTTCTTTCTCCCTCCCTCTCTTTTCACTAATCCATTATCCTTCCTCATTTTAGACTTCTCATATCCAACCCTTGATTCTTCAACACTAATTACTTTGTCCCTCCACCTAGTCCCTTTGATTCTAGGCATAATGGAAAATGTACACTACCCAATGTTTTGATTCCTTGATCAACTATATAATCCATCATCATACAAAAATCACAGTTCCATGAACAAAACATGGAAATTGTTTTAGGAATAGTGAGACACTCTATGGATTCAATGGTGGTTATGTCTGAATCTCACTATATCCACCTCATAGATAATGGGACATTGTGCGTTCCCACAATGGTTATGTGAGGATATCATGAACATTATACCACATTTTTAATTATATATTTGATGTTATTCTTGCTTTAGGTATTTTTGCATTAGCCATAGGATCTTGTGAGTGTTATATCACACAACTAAGGAGATGGGTATTTGAGATTAGGTGTTTTAGAAGAAGGAGCATTATTCTCTCTATAGATGTTAAGATTGGTCCTTCTAGTAGCCATATCCATATTTTTACTTTCAACATTTCTTGCCACCCTAAATGCATTCTCCAATGATTTGGGTTCCCAAAGGTGAGCCTCATGTTGAATGTTATCCTTTAAAGTTCCTATGAATACATCAATCAAGTGCTCATCTAGAATATATGTTACCTTTATATTCAATCTTTGGAAGTTCTCAATGTGCTCTGTAAATGAACCCTTTTGCTTGATACTTATAAATTGGATAAATAAGGTATTCCTCCTTGTATCCTCATAGTGTGCTATTATTTCTTCCATGAAAATTGTCCAAGTGACAAGTGGTTTGTGAGAACAAATCCATCAATACCATACAAATTGATTGTGTTTTAAATATAAAGAAGCAATTCGTACCTTTTGTGTATGTGGCACATTATGTAGATTAAAGGATTGCTCCATCTGAAGTATCCATGTGATTGGTTCATTGCCATCAAACTTCCTCATATCGATCTTAGGAGCGTGGTTGGTCTTCAACCCAAAGTTGGAGTTTCTCCATTCCTGATTCGTCTTCCTTGTGTCCTCATCATGAATTTCATGGGATACATTTTCACTTTCAGGTGTCCTCTCTATTAGGAAATTTTTCAATCCTTCCATGATCTCACTTTTTGAACCATCCATATTAGTATCCATTATTGCCTCCAATTTAGCTTCAGTGGAATCCATCATCCCTTGTAGTTCATCTTTTGTCACTGTCTTCTATTGTAATTCATTTATGTCCCTACGTATTTCTTCACCTTAATCAAGAGTCCAAGTAGGACTATCTGGAGACTTATTTGGTGTAGAAGTTCCCTTTTTGGGTGGCATGCTGGCCAAGTATCACTTTTGAACCTTGATTTTTAGGTGGTTCTGCTAGATAATATTTCTTCTGTTGTATCTCCAAATTTTCGACCCTTCTTGGTATGATTTTTTTTTTTTGTTTTTGTAGTTCTCTAATATTTATTCTCTACAATGCCATGGGTCTAATCAAAATTGGATGTGCCAAGTGGAATTTACGGTAACTTCCCCACCACTTGCTGATTTTTGGCTTTTCCAGTAGATCTCACTTCTATAACGGGCCCCACACAACATAATTGATATCAAATTATGAACCTTGTATCATAATTACTACAGACTTTCCACTATCCAATGCAACAAGTATCACTCAATTTGGATACTCTAGGAAGAAGTCATGATTTTTTTACCCAGAACCCCTGCTTGAGACTAGTCAATAGGACTAGTTAGATACCCTATCTTCCACATGGTGTATATAAAAATGCAAGATGACCCAGAAGTTGAATGTTTTACCACATATAACTTATTAATTTTTGTGAATAACATCCAGATTTCAGGGTCTAAAACGTTACAAAAAAATGTTTATAGGAAAAATTATGCAATGACTTAATTCAGGATCATTCCAGAACCTTATCTTACACAAGATGTATCTCCGAAAGTTTAATGCCTCAAGAGCTTAAATTTTAACCCAATGTACCTTGATCCATCTACCAAATATCCTCCAAGCCGTTCCTTCTGAAACATTGTAGAAAACAAATTATAGTGAAAATTCCAAGTTGTCTCAGATGTAGTAGCGAAACCCCAAGACCTTGAGCTTTGATACCATATGTTAAGAACCAAATATCAATATAACATAGAAAAACCTCAAAATAGGTACTCAACGCCTTAAAAAACAGATAATTTCAGATAATAAGCCTCTTTGAGGGGGCAACCTCCTTATACACCACATAAATTTTCAAGTACAAAATGATTCCAATTGAAAATGTCTCCTTGGTATATATAGGAGACTAGGAGGTTCAATTAAAACTAATGGACTCAATACAACATAAATAAAATAAATTTTCTAATGTAATAAGACCCAATTAAGGGGTAATGAGCCACTATTTAGGGCTTAACATGGGCTCCCTTAGGAAATCACTTTCCCAGCAAACTCTCTCACCTAGAGAGAGTTTCTCATAGGCCTAACAACCTTATTCTTCAGTTCCACGGGCTTGACAATCTAATTCTGCAATATAGTTCTCTAGTCAACCAACTACAGGCTCAGGTGAAGGAAGAAACAAAACAGGGGTATCGAAGAAGTGATGGTAGAAGAAAATCATTTGGGTTTGGTTTAGCCGTTTCCCATAACAAGAAGTTAAAGGTGTGTTACCTCTCCCAAGACGATTACAGGTTACTATTGGTAATGGGAATAGTATGAGGTAGCTCAAAGTGCGTGCAAATTCTAGAAGTGCATGAGTGATGCAGATGTAGACTCTCACAGGAAATGGTTGTTACATGACTGGCTCAGTGAGTGTGATCGTGAATGGGGAAATATGGGAAAACAAACTAATTTCCCCACATATATTTTCATGCGCCCTGATTGACACATGGCCCTCTAGGAATTCATTCCTCTCCACTTGTAGATCATTCCACTTCCCATAAGAACTTAGGGTAATATGAAATTTATCCTTTCCTTAGTCTTTTTGAATAATAATATAATATTCCTTTGAAGATAATCCCTCTAGCTTAGCCCCTTTTTAAGCTCTTACCCATCCCTTTCCCTTCCTAGTGGATTTTAGTCCCCCATACTCTTTTATCATGGTTGGTATACATGCAATGATGCATTACATTAATGATATGATTGTTTACATATACAAAATTAGGCTCACTATCCTTTAGCATCTAGGCTCTCCGGACTAATCATCATGTAATCCTCCTATCTTATAATCACTTAGGTCACCATCCTATAAAACATATTGACAATTCAATTGGGGATCGGTCTTGGGATATTACAATCCACTCCCCTTATTTTTGCATTGTACTCACTGCAATACATATATACATTTGTCATCAAAATTTTCAAAAGCCTTCAAAAATATGTGCAGATTCTTACCACATAGCATCTTCGTGCTCCCAATTTGCATCCTCGGGACTGTACCAGATCCATTATACCTTTACTAGATCTATGGCTTGATTCTATATCTCCTTGATCTTTCAGTCCAGTATGCACACCGGATGCACTTGAAAAGAAAATTCTTGCTCCACCTGAATCACATTCCAATAAATAACATGATTAACATCATGTACACAATTTTTGAGCAATGATACATGGAATACATTATGAATTGACATTGATGCAGGTAAGGAAAGCATATAAGGTACAAGCCCAATCTTGTCTAGTATTTCAAACGACCCACAATAATGAACCCCCAACTTTGAACAATTTCCCAACTTCAAGGAACTTCTATTGGCCTTCACTTTGAAGAATACATGATCACCCACGCTGAATTCCTTGTGAATTTTGACCTTATCAGCATATATTTTCTTCTTATCTTGAGAAGCCTTTAAATTATGTTTTATTTTTATCATTTTCTCATCCATTTCCCTGAACAACGCTGGCCCAACCACTACTCTATCTTTTGGGTTGTCCAAGCTTACTGGTGTGTTTCACTTTCTTCCATACAATGCCTCAAATGGGCTCATATTTAGAGATGCTTGGTACCAATTGTTGTAAGAAAACTCCACCAAGTTGATTCAGGTGGATATTGGAGGCCACCCACATATTCCAACTGGCTCTTCTTGACAGTTTTTAGCTCACATGTTTTTATGTACTTCTTTGTAATTGTGGGTACTACACTTCTGGGGTTGTCTGAATCCCTACACATCTTATAGGAGGAGACTGGTGGCCTCCCACCTAATCCAACTGACTTATTTTGGATGTTTTCATGTCAACACATCTTTCTATACTTCTAGGGTTGTTTTGGGGCCTTAAACATTGTTTTTGTTTCTTTCCACAAGAAAAATGTAGACAGAGTTAGAGTTTGATAGTGTAATGTGTATTTCTCGAAAATATGTTTCAATGGGCTATCACGCACCTAAAACACAGGTCATATGCAAAAGTTACAACCCCAAGAAGTTGAGGTACAAACTTACCCATAGGGGCCCACATGAATTTTGGTGTTTCACCTCCTAGGTTAGGTTTTTGGATGTCTAGGGTTTTGGAATTCATGAGTAATATTCAAAAGGCCTCTGGAGCCTCATTGTAATCATTATTCTCGAATAGATGCACATAGCAAGCACATCTCTTCTGAGAGATAGCTACCACCATTTGAGCAAGTTGTTTCCATTCTGTAGTTTTACAGTTTTAACCTATTTCATTTATTCAATAGAACATATTGTTCATTAGGTATATGTGTTGTTATCCATATCTCTGTGTTTATTGTATTCCATCTATTAACCAGTTCATTTTGCACCTAAATCCATATAAGTGGTATCAGAGAGGTTTTCTCTTCATTTATTTTTATTCGTGCATGTCCCTGACAAGACCTAGGTATAAGGAGATGAGACTCGAACCAATTGAGCCTTTACAATATCAGTCATGTCGAGCTCGACAAAAACCCATGGGGGATGAAAATAAAGATGATGGAGAATGAGATCCTTTTAAAAAAATTCTCAAGGAATCGCTTACACGACAAAGGAGTGAAATGATGGACAAATTTGAATAGATCCTTCGGAGGTTACCCATAGGAGAAGCATCTTCATCAAGCAGCCACTCAACCCCCTTCAAGGTGTAGGTAAATTTTTATATTCCATTATTTGAAGGATGGATAGATGCGGATGTTGTAGATAAATGGTTGAATCTGCTTGAAGGGTATTTTTTGGTCCACAATTTTTTCGATAGGAAAAAAATTACATTGTCACTCCTCAAGGTCATCCCCCATGTTAATGAATGGTGGGATACTTATTATGAGCAAAGGGCGATAGAGGAATCTGCAATATTTGTGGTTGCCTCTACATGGGATTCCTATTGGAATCTATGAGGTGTAGTACACCAGATGGACCACCCTGCGTCAAGAAAAGGACCAGACAGTACCATATTTCACCAATATTTTCCATACCCTGTGCACCAAATTGGGTATCAAAGACTCTGAGCGACATCTAGTTCTCAAATACCATGGTTTTTATCATAAATACATTCAAACAAAAATGTTGTTTCTGGATATCGCCTCATTGGATACGACTTATAGATATGTTGTCAAGATCGAGAAAAAAATTAAGTAGAAGAGGTGAGAGTTTGGATCTTTAAACGCCTCGCAATCGAAGCAAGGAAAAGGTGGCCCCAACCCACACAACAAGGGATAGAGAAAATATGGACACTCCCAGGAAAACCAGTCCAAGCTGCAACATAAGATGGCTAATGAGAAGATGAGGAAGGATGTGGGAAAATGGTGTGAATACCATAAATACCCTTCACACAAGACCGAAGAATGTCACTCCAAGCAATCACTTATGGTTGAGCTGAAGGATTTTGAGTTGGAGGTCGATTCTGACTCTAAATCAAATACAAAAGTAGAGAAGCAGATTATCGATGTTGAATTCAATGCCACTATCGCTACCACCAAAGTCCAACCAAGTGAACCAAAAGAAGCATAGGAAGGGGAACACCTCTTTCACTCACATATGTGGGTAAAGGGGGCTCCACTTCATTTAATTGTCGATAGTGGAAGTCAAAAGAACCTGATCTCAGCAGAGTTCATCAAGTGACTTGATCTGTCAGCGACACCACAGCCGCAACCCTACACCATCAGTTGGCTTCACCAAGGAGGAGATATATTTGTCAACCAATAATGTTGTCTACCCTACGACATCAATCCTTTCAAAGATGAGGTATTGTGTGATATTTCTCCCCTTGAAGTTTTTGATCTTTTAGGACAACCATATTTGTGGAAGTGTCATATTGTGTATGAGTCTAGACCCTGCAGTGTTATTATTACTTTGGGTAGACAATTGTACAGGATACTACATGTAGCATCTCCTACCACTATTTCTTTAATCTCTACTAAGAAATGCAGTAAGGCCACCTCATAGACTGGGAAGTTCGCCTTCTTTGTGATCTGTGATCACAGTAAGAAAAAGCTTACCGCCACATCTATGGCCTCCACACAGAGCCTCTCTTTGTAGTAGAAGCAAGTGGAGATCATTGTGGAAGAGTACAGAAACATATTCACCTCACCCACTGGGATACCAATGCACTGACAATTCAAGAATCCAATTTATATAACCCATGTTGCGACTCTACCTAATGGACCAATTCATTGTCGCTCACTGATGGAAAATGATGAAATCAAGCGTCAGATCTAGGAGATTCTTCAAAAGGGGTAGATTAGACCCAACTCCTCCGCTTGTGGAAGCCTGGTTGTATTGGTGCAGAAGAAGGATGGGACTTGGTGACTCTGCATTGATTACATAGCATTAAAAAAAATCATACTGAGGAATCGATACCCAATTCCTAGAAATGATGACCTTCTTGACCAACTCAAGGGGGGGGAAATTATTTAGTAATATAGACCTAATTTCTGGCTACCACCAGGTTTCCATCGAACCAACTGATGTATGGAGGAAAACTTTCAAATCTAAGGAAGGTCTCTTTGAATGGATAGTCATGCCCTTTGGCTTAAAAAATGCACCAACCACTTTCATGAGTTTGATGGATGATGTATTGAGACCCTTCACCAACTATTTTGTGGTGGTATATTTGGATGACATCCTCATCTTCAACAAAACTTGGGAGGAGCACATGCTGCATATTCAACAAGTTTTGAGCACTCTGTGGCAACACAAGCTATATGCCAACTTGTAAAAATGCTCCTTTGGCATGAACCGAGTCCAATACTTGGGATACATTGTTGATGAGCATGGGGTACATGTTGATCCAGATAAGATCTAATTCATATGTTATTGGTGAGCCTCGACCACACTAATCGAGCTTCAGATCTTCTTGGGACTGGCCAACTTCTATGGACGGTTTGTGTTGGGATTCTCCCATATTTCATGGTCCCTAAGCCAAGTGACCAAGGGAAGTGGAAGGGTAAAGTTTGTGTGGGGGATGGAACAACAACAAGCATTTGATAATATAAAGCATCGCTTGTGCTTAGCTCCACTACTCACCTTTCCCGATCTGCAACAACCATTCGATATTGAGACTGATGCATATGACTATGTTGCAGGTGCAATTCTCCTCAACACGGTCATTTGGTGGAATACCATAGTCAGACACTCTCAGATACTGTCCAAAAATACCCCACACATGACAAGAAAATGTATTACATTGTACAACCCTGTGTTCAAAGGAAACATTACCTTCTGGGAAAGGAGATCATCATCCAAACTTATCAAAATCCTATGTAGTTCATACAGACAGATGGGAAGTTGCAGGATGACCATCATCAGAAGTGGTCCACCTACCTGGATTATTTCCATCTTAACATCAAGTATAATATAGGGAGCACAAATCGTGTCATAGACTTCCTCATTCAACCTCTCGTGGTTGCACTCACCACTGTTCTCCATTCTTGTGGACATGAGTCATCTAAGTGGCCCCAACTTTATCAGCAAGATCTAGACTTCGCCACCACCTATCAGCTCTTGGATACAGGTGCAAATGTCACCGATTTTCACATTCAAGATGGACTATTATGCCATCTGGGCCATCTTTGTGTTCCTACAATCTAGAATGAAAATATGGTTTTGGAAGCCCACTACAGTCAGATGGAATGACATTTTGGTGTGGAGAAAATTGTGGTCATTCTACAGAAACATTTTTATTGGCCAAAAATTTGACAGGACGTCAACAAGTATTTTAGATCTTTCACTGCTTGTGACATTTACAAGCCATCCATAAAGAAGAAAGGCTTACACACTCCTCTTCCTACTTGCGAGAGGCATTGGGAATCAATGTAATGGATTACATATCTAGACTTATGTCCACCAAGAAAGGCAATGATTGTGTATTTGTGGTGGTTGATCAGTTTTCAAAGATGGCCATTCTCACAGCCTGTAAGAAGAGCATCACAACTGCAGATATTGTCAATATCTTCTTCGAACGAGTGTGGTTCCATTTTGGGATACAACAAACCATCTTATCTGATTGGGACAACAGGTTCCTCATCACATTTTGGTCACGTCTATGGTCACTGTTGGACACAAATTTCACTAAATTCATTGTCTTCCACCCTCAAACCGATGGCGATATAAAGGTCGTCAATCATATGATTGTGCACATCCTGTGCATGTATAACTCTAAGAATTAATTTACATGGGATGAGAGTCTTCCCTATGCTCAATAGAGCTACAACAGGGCTCTCCATAGCTCCACCGACCATAGCCCATTTCAGGTGGGGCTGGGATTCCAACCCTTGGGTCCTATTGATGTTGCAATACCTCTTGCAACCACACAAACAAACTCTTCCCATTTTCAGTCTGAGAATGAAAAATCCACCATATTCATTGAGAAACTTTATCGCATCTGCCAACAGGTCCATGAAATTTTAAAAAGATCCAATGCTAAGTACAAGCAGCGCCATAATCAACACAGGGTACCTCACCACTTTTACATTGGAGACAAGGTCTGGTTACATTTGTAGAGAAATCATCTTACAGAGCCCCATTGGAAGCTTCGTCCACTTTGCTATGGGACTTACACTATCACCAAGGATGTGGGTAGCAATGATTTTGAGCTCAACACTCCACCCTTCCTTGTCTTGCACCTAGTGTTCAATGTGGACCTCCTTCAGCCATATATTCCACCATTATTGGACACCTCAAGGATCGCAAAACAACTAACACCAATAGAGATCAACCTTGACTACATGGAATAGGAATCCACTGATCAGATAGTGGATGCACAGGTCAAGGGCACTCGCCAGCAGAGGATCCAACTTTATCAAGTTTTTAAGGCACGACACCTCCTACACCAAGGAAAGTGTCTCACCCAGGGCCAAATTCAACAGACATTTCCTCACATAATGGGGAACTCAATGAAATGGATACCATTTCTTCCTAAGGTGGGAGGACTGATCCAGGTGGATACTGGTTTCCACTCACTTATTCTAACTGGCTCCTCTTGATAGTTTTTAGTTCAACATGTTCTTCTATACTTCTTTGTAATAGTGGGTTCTACACTTGTAGGGATATCTAAATCCCTACATATATTTAAGGAGGATACTAGTGGCCTCCCACCTAATCAAACTGGATTATTTTTTATGTTTTCATGTCATCACATCTTTCTGTACCTCCAGGGATGCTTTGGGGACCTAAAAATATTGTTTTTGGACTATCACAATCAAGCCATATATGGAGTTAGAGTTTGACAGTGTAATGTGTAGTTCTCGAAAATACCTTTCCAATGGGATTTCACGCGCCTAAAAAAAAGGTTGTATGCAAAAGTTACAACCTCAGGAAGTTGAGGCACCAACTTACCCATAGGGGCCCACATGACTTTTGGCGTTTCACCTCCTAGGGTTAGTTTTTTGGATGTATAGGGATTTGAAATTCATGAGTAATATTCAAAATGCCTCTAGAGCATCATTGTAATCATTATGCTCAGATGGATGCGCGTAGTAGCCACATCTCTTCTCAGAGATAACGACCACCATTCGAGGAAGTTGTTTTAGTTCTGCGGGTTTACAGTTTCAACCTATTTCATTTATTCAATAGAAGATATTATTCACTGGGTGTCTGTGTTGTTCTCCATATATCTGTGTTTATTGTATTCAATATGTTTATCAGTTCATTCCGCTCCTAAATCTGGATCACAAATGTAGATAATATTCCAATTTTGATGGTTTATCCATCAAATACATCCTTGACATATCTTCAATCACTTGATTCACCCTTTCTATTTTCCCATCAGATTTTGAATGATAAGTTGTTCTAAAATTAAAATTTGTTCAAAATCCTTTGAATAATCCTTTCTAGAACTTAGAGGTAAAATTTGGGTCTCTTTCAGACACAATTGTCTTGGGTATACCATGCAATTAAGAAATTTCTCTCATAGAAATATCAACAATGTTAGTTTCTTTGTGAGTGAGCTTCACTAGAATAAAATAAGAAGCTTTGGTAAGATATTCCACCAATATCATGATAGAATCATGATGCTTTCTTGTTCTAGGAAGTTTGGTGATGAATTCCATTTCTAATACTTCTCATTTCCACTCAGGAATGGGTAATGGTTGCAGCAACCCAACTAGGTGTTTATGCTCAACCTTGACCTTTTGACACTCGAAACATTTGGAAATGTACTCAACAATTTCTTTCTTCATGCCTGGCCAATAATATTGGCTCTTGACAGTTGTAATTGTTTTTTGATACCCTGGTTGTCCAACATAAGGTATGTTATGCATTTTTCTCAATATCCAATTTTTCAATTATTGAGAATTGGGTACATAAATTGTGTTTTTGTACATGAGAATTTCATCAATTCCCAGCTTGTAGTCCTCATTTTTCTACTGCAAAGTACCTTGCTGTACTTTTTCCATTAATTCCTTGTATTGCAAATCTAATTTTGCAGCCTCCAAGATTCTACCTTTCAAATCATAATGGTACATGCTAATGGCTATAACACGCAACTAATGCACTCTTTTGTTGAGTGCATCATTCACCTTGTTCTCTTTCCCATTAATATGCTTTATATCAAAGTTGTATTCACTGAGAAATTCCAACCACCTGCTCTTTCTAGCATTTAGAGTTGGCTGATCAAATAAATATTTCAGACCATTATGGTATGTCCTCAACTCGAACCTTTTTCCCATGAGATAGTGCCTCCACTTATTCAACGCATGCACTATGGATGCCAACTCCAAATCATGAGTGGCATAATTCCTTTCATGCACCTTCAACTTCCTTGATTCATAACATATGACATATCCATTCTGACTAAGGATTCCACCAAGTCATTATTTGCATGCATATTTGCATACCATGAAATCTTCATTTGGATAAACAATCCTTAGAATTGGACCATTGGTTAATAGTTGCTTCAAGTGTTGGAAACTCTTTTTACAGTCCAATGTCCACTAAAACTTCACTCCCTTCTTTTGCAAGGAAGTAATTGGGAGTGAAATCTTTGAGAATCCCATAATAAATCTCATGTAGTAGCCAGAAAGGCCCATGAATGTTCTAAATTTTGTTACATTATTAGGTTTTGACCATTCTCTAATGGCCTCAATATTTCCAGGGTCCACTGCTATCCCTTCCTCATATATGATATGCCCCAAATAATGAATTTGGTTCTGATAAAATGAGCACTTGCACAATTTGGCATACAACTAATGCTCCTTTAATACTTGTAATTCCATCTTCAAGTGATGCTCATGCTCTTCTTCCAACTTGGAATATATAAGAATTTCATCCAAAAAGACAATGACAAACTTATCTAAGTATTCTCTAAAAATACCATTCACTAAACACATGAATACAACTAGTGCATTTGATAACCCAAATGACACCACTGTGAACTCATAATGACCATACCTTGTCTTGATGATGTCTTCATATTTAATTCTTACCTGATGATAACCGGATCTCAGATCAATATTTGAGAATAGTTTCACATTCTTCAATTGGTCAAAGAGGTCATCGATATTTGTCAAAGGATACTTGTTCTTTACAGTTACTTTGTTAAACTTCTTGAATTCAATAAAAAGCCTCAATGTTCCATCCTTCTTCTTCACAAATAAAACTGGGGCACCCCAAGGTGACACACTTGGGCGTATATACCCCTTCTCCAGAATCTCTTCAAGTTTCATTTGCAACTCCTTCAGTTATGGTGTACTCATCATATAAGGGGTCTTGGATATTGGAGTTTCTCCAGGCATCATATTTATAGAGAAATCAATATCTCTTTTAGAGGGTAATCCTAGTATTTCTTTAAATACGTCCTGAAACTCCTTTAGGAATGCATAATATTCAATGTTGGACACCTTATCCTTATGTTTTTCTTCCATATGAGATGCAAATATTTGACATCCCTTTTTGTAACACTTCTTTAGTTTCATTGCTGATATTTCTATGACAGTTATTTCCATGGGAATTCTTCGGGCTGTCCTTAGGTTCCCTTCCTCATCTAGGAAAGAAAAATACTTTTCATGAAAATATAAGCTAGCATGGTGTTGGTCCAGCCAATCCATACCAACTAAACAATCATAGGAACCTAAAGGAAATATGTTCAAATCTTCCTTGGTGCTCAACCCATTCATGGCCACTGGACATGACTTAACCATCTCGTTAACTTTTTTTTTGGCTCTGGTAGCTAGCTACACCAACCAATATTTTCCATGCTTGATTCTTGGAAAAATAAATCTTTCCACCATCTTAGAATCTATATAACTATGACTAGCTCCTGAATCAATTAAAATTGCAATGGTTTGATTTTTTATCATACCTTCTGCATCAATCATGTGTGATTGAAACTCAACTTGCTTGTTATCCAGGACTACATAGATCATGGGTACATTCCTTCCCATGTCCTCAACTATTTCATCTTGCTGTACATTGTGAACAACTCTCACTTTTTCACTTCTGCGAAGACAATATCTATACATATGATTTCCTTGACAACCCCAACATTGAATCGGTGGTTGCCTTGGCCTTTTTCCACCTGTCTCATATGTTTTGGGATCTCTAGAATTTGGTTGTCCCTAAGGACTATTTCTAAAGAATGGTGGTTTATTACCCTTTTTCCTTTGTTCCATCTTGAACTTCTTCTTGTCTTCCCAACCTTTTTGGAAATTTGACTTTCCTTTATGCCGATCATATAAACATTTATCTTACCTTATGGTCTCTTCCAAAGTCTTGGGATCATCATATTGTATCTTATCACAGATGAAAGATGGAAACCCACTCAAATACCTCTGAATCTTAACAATATCATCCTTTATGAAGGAGACATACTTTAACAGTTCCAAAAACCTTCTTTCATACTCATCAATGGTCATACTTTCAAGCTTGAATTCAAAAAGATCTTTCATTTTCCTATCATAATATATCTTAGTCAAGTATTTATTTTCAAAATAATTCTTGAATTCCTTCCAAGTAACGTTTTTCTCTTTAATGTGTTGTACCTGCACAAGTTGATCCCACCACATGGATGCCTTTCCCTTGAGTTTATAGATAATAATTATTCCTTCTGCATGTGAAGAATAAATATGCAATTGAAAATATTTTCTCATGCCTAGCATCCATGTCTCTTCATTTTCATCCTTCTTGTGTTCACCATCAAATGTAGGAGGTTTGATTTTGTTCATTTCTCTTCACAGGTCATCCATCCCAGACCTCTTCTTATGTTTCCTGACAGGGGATGAACTGGAGCTACTAGGTTCTCTCCTAATTGAATTCCTTGGGGAGTGATGGTGATGTCTTCTAACACTCCTTGATCTTCCTTTCTCATCAAGACTTCCTTATTTTCTTGAGTGATTCTCCTTATACAATTTCCCTTCAATTCTTACAAGGCTCTACATTAACTTCATGTTGAATTCCTCTTGCTTCTCCTTGAATTTCATAAGAATTTCATTATCATCTTTATGGATTTGGACATATTTTTGAAAAATTTTAATGGTCTCTACCATATTCATGTTTTCATCATTTCCTCCTCCATGTCCATTGGAGTTTGTTCCTTCAATACCCATATGGACATCCATCTCGTTGATCTCATATTTCTGGCTATAATCCCCTTGTATCCCTTCCATGTATCTATGCTCTTTGTTGATCATGATATGATCTAGTTGTTGTTAACTTTGCAAACATGTGCATCCAACAGATCTTTGTCAGGATAACTAACTCAACAATTTCATGAAAATATGAACCATTTTGGTTCAATAATATATTGGACTTCTTTTTTCTGATTTTCTATGAATTGATTGTTTAGCTTAATTTTCTAGGTGAATAGTTATATTCTACTATCCATATCTTTCAAATTACTTCTATCTTTCTCAATTCTGATTCTTGAGAAGAAAGTTATGAATATTTGAACAATTGTGCTTCCTAGGAGGTGATCCCTGTATATTTCTTCTTCTTTCGTAGAGATGAATTAGCACTTGCATCAGTGTTGAATCCTCTCTTCAGGTTACAGGTATTCTTTACATCTTTAGGTGAAGTTATGTACCAATTGGTACCCCACAAACTCATTCTCTTATCCCCTTTCTTTCTTTGAAAACAACAATTCGTCACTAGCCCTTTTTCTTTAGCCCCCAATATCATGTGACCACGACCTATGACCAAGTTCTCAACTGAAAGGATTTTTTTCAGAGTTCTAAGACTTCATATCTTCAGAACTTCGGGATTCATAGGTTCTACCTACTCCAACCATAATTCCCTCTGAACTCCGAAGTGGCGAACTCCTCAAAGGTTACTTCTTCAGAGCTTCGGGCTTTAGAGTTTCTTATACCTTTACACCTTATTTCTCCCGAACTTCGAAATTCCAAATTTTTGGGTTATTGCTTTGGCGTTTCATTACCCTGGCCCTTTGTTTCTTTAGGCTTCAAGGTTTTACCTTCATGATACCATGTTTCCTCTAAATTTAAAACTGGTGAACACCCAAAGAAGATTTTCGAAGCTTCGTTCTTCAAAGGTTCTTGCAACCACATACTCCAATTTTTATGAATTCTGAACCTCTAATCTTTTGAAGTATCAACAACAATTATACACGAGGGAGTGATTTGTGTAAGAAATAAGTATCTGACACGTGGCCCAATCTGAAAGGTGACATGTGTTGAGTTCTAATTGGCACAAAAGGTATTTCAAAATCATGAAACAAGATGACACATGGAAAACATGCAGTGGGTCTACGTCACCTTAGAGGATTTCAGCAGGCCAAGTCACTCTGCCATTCTAGGAATTCATCACTTTGGAATATTTCACACCCACATACTTGATAACTCTTGAATGTCGAACTTTCGAAAATTTGTTCCTCGGAGCTTTGGGTCTTCAGAAAACTTCTCATCTGCATACTTTAAAACTCTCGATCACTGAATTTTCAAAATCTTGAACAAGTGCTCCTCAGAGCTTCGGAACTCCAGCACTTTGTAACTTCATAGCTTCAGGCTTCGGGAAACTTGCATACATAAAACCAAAAAACTCTCGGTTATCCCCTATACTAGGGATAAGTACGGATATTATGTTTCGAGCCCCACAAATCCTAGACATTGAGTACCGAGATCCATATGACTCGAGCTTGGCCCCAGAGGGCCCATATTTTCTTCAATGCATCCCATCTATATGCACTAGCAACATCCATCCCACTAGCCTAGTCCTAAAGTAGTAGTGGGTATTGATCCACGAGGTAATGAGTCTGGGTATCATGGTATGTGTCACTCTGATTTTTTAAGCATTTGAATATGTTGCACTGAAGTCTCCTTCATTTCATAGAGTTTTCTTGGAAATTATTCTCTTTAACTTGTTCATACATGGGGGGTGACAAAATTCCCTAGTAAGATGGTTCCCTTTAGGATGAGTTTCCACTAGGTGGGTCTATGAAAGGTCATCATCCATTCCTTCCATACTTACCATTTTTCATCATTATCCCTCTCATTTTCCCCTACCTTGGTTCGAGCATTGGCTTTGTCACACTAGGAAGTGTTGTACCTTGACTTGTAGGAAGAAAGGGCTAAAGGCCCAGAGGGTAAAATTAGTTGGAAAGAGTTAAAATCCAAAATAAAACCTTTGAGATGATTCTCCCAGGGATTCTCGAGAAATAAATAAAAGGATTCTCAGTAAGAAAAGGGGACTCGTAAGATAAAATAAAAAACAAGGTCTTGTTGGTGGATGGGAGGTCTCATCATGAGTTTGCCTATTAGGTTCAGGGGCATGTAGCATTATGACACTACCATCTATCTAGTCACCAAACTAGGGTAGTGGCTCTCGGTGGCATAGCCAAGAGAAAGGGGGTCTCATTACGAGCCAACCTTCTCATTTCCATGAACTTCTTTTGGGTAACACTGTCACCACTGGTCACCATGCCAGGACAGTGTCCCCCAACTTTTCCATTGAAAATAAAAAAGCAATAAGAAAAGCAATAAAATACATTTAATGGGATAGGAAACAATGACATCCATGACAAGGTGCGGCTTTCCCTCTACATAGGCACCCACAGGAAAGACCTACATTTCCCTTTTATCACTACACCCTTTGCCCAAAAATTGCCCCCTGCACCATTTCACACACTTACATGACCTAGATTGGTCTTCACCTGGGAAACACCGCAAAATTGAGGAGGATTAGCCCAATAAGACATCGTGAGACCCTCTCCAAACCTTCCTTGTTAAATTGCATAACATATTTAATCATTTATCTGGGTGAAGGGGGGTTTGATGCACATGTTTGGGTAATTTGATTATTGGACGTGATTGAAATTTCTATGATCCCTGTGACTTATGAGCCCATGGAGGGAATATTTTTTATTGTT
>SNQJ01S0050932.1:47047-65486 GCA_010110895.2 Picea sitchensis
GAAACTCCACTGGCCTTCTCCACGGTGCCACCTTACTCTCAACTTTGTGATATTTCTAAGATATGGGATCATGTCACCCTGGGAGAAATTGTATCAAACCATTGATTTCAAAAAATTTCAAGGATACCTGCATTATTTTGATGAAAAATGGTTGAAAAACTCTCCAAGATACAAAGGCCTCCCAATTAATCAAATTGTAGAGTTCTTGAAGTATATAAGTGAGATAGAATGGGAAGGGGAGGATGTTCTAGTAAAATTGTTCATACTTTCTCTGCCATATTTTTTTCAAGATTGGTTTAAGGGTTGTTGTGAATATAGAGGTATATCATCTTTCATAGACCTCATTAGTAGGTTTATTGAATTTGTCAAATCACAATGCCAAACATATGAAGATTCCCTTCAAAATCTCACAATAGCCTCAGAAAGCGAAGGATTCACCACTGAGATTGTGGAAGATCTCAGGGATGTATACCGTACTCAATACCTTGAACCATCTGATATACAAGAAGATATTTATGAGGAAAATTATCAACCCCTTAAAGAGGAGCAAGGTTTCTCCCATGATTCGATAGAATGTAATAATTATTTAACTAGAGAAGTGAATTATAAGGATGAATCACTAGTAACTGCTCCTCCATCTGATGAAGCTCCCCAAGATCCTATCTCTCCTACACAAGATGAAGAGAATGAGGTGAGTCATTTTCCTTTCCATTTTTTTGATGACACTTTGTTCTATGATTCATAAGGTGAAGAAGTAAAGGAACCCTTGGAAGAGATAACTACTTCATTTTCTGATGAAGATGAAGAGATGAGTCTTGGGGATGATGTATTGGACCCTCTTCCATTTGATGAATTCATCCAAGCAATTGACGCTCCTGCACAATAAGAAGTGAAAACAGTAAGTTATTTCCCTTTCCAATATTTTGATGATGCTTTGTTTTATGATTTGGAAAGTGAAGAAGTACTAGAGGATCCCTTGGATGCATTAAATCCTTTGTGTTATGATAAAGGTAGTGACATTTTTGATAATATTGATGAGGTCATACATGTTGGAAGACACAAGTAGGATGTGATTGGTTCTAATGAGAATCACATTTATGATATGGAAGGAAATTTCCAAATGTTGCATTTACAACTATCATATGAGGTTACTAATGATTCTGACATCTGGCAACAAGGAAATTATATAGTTACAGACATCTCTAAGGGTGACCTAGTTCTATTTACTCCTCATGATTTTTGGCCATACCTTGGAGATTTTGATGAGTATTCCTTTGAGCACTTGGATTTATTTTATGAAGAAGATTATCAACCACCATTGTGCTCAAATATTGATAAAAGTGAGGACATTGTTTGCTCAAAGAAGGATCATTGTGACGAGGTTGTCCATCCCCCTTCGATTACTTTACCTTGCTATGTCACTAAGGGTGTAGTTGGGAAACATGTCCCTTGTCTTGAGTTTTCTCCAGGGAAAAGACTTCTCTTAGAATCAAAGGGTAGGTTGAATACCTTAAGAAGAAGTTTATTATATCATTCTTTCAGCCTTCCCTTAAGAAATTTTCAATCATCCTCTAGGTTCTTACTAGTCCCTTTCCAAACCCCAGGATGTGAATATGTCCAAGGTAGCCAACCTTCAGACTCTTTGAGTTAGTATTTTGAAGCCTTGATCTTTCACAATCCCTTTCTGATATGGATTGAGCACTTTCCTAGAAGTGCAACTTGGCATAATTTTATGCCTCCCTCCTGCCTCCGTGAGCTAGACTTTATGATTTTCGATGATGTGATACATGTTCTAACTCATGTTATTTTTGTTCTTGACTTTTCATTGTTTTGGTTCATGAGGAAGAACAAAGGAAGGTATTATGAGATATTGCTAGGATGGTTTAACTGGTTATTTGACTAGTATTATGAGATATTGCTAGGATGGTTTAACTGGTTATTTGACTAAACCTAGAATTCAACCTACGAGTAAGTAGAGGTACGTAGGGATTCTCATTTTATTGTACATACCATATGTACATCATGCTAGAGTAGTATAATTGTAGTTTAATTTTTAATTTTGTTATGCATGCTTGCTTACACTTTATTCCATTGTATCATATATGAGCAAAGGGTGATATCACCACCCCAAATATTACCGATTCCATTTTTGAGATCTAGCATATACATGTCATGCCAAATATGTTGAGGTTCTCTTGCAAGGCCACGGTAAGAACATATCTCCAAGTTGCCGTGACATTACCCACCCTAGATAACTAAGGAGATTATGTCTCTCGAGGCCCATAGGTCCTAGACATGGAGTAATCGAGAGCCATACAATCTTGAGCTTGGCCCCGGCGGGACCATATTTTCTTCTTAATGTATCCTATCATCTTCTCTAAATAACAAATGTCCATCCCATCGGCCTGGTCCCTAAGTAGCAGTAAGTCTTTCTCTACGAGGTAATGAGTCTAGGTATCATGGTATGTGTCACTGCTTTTGAAGCACTTGAATATGCTCTAATTCTCTTCATTTTACATAAAGTTTCTTGGACATTATGCCTTTTAAATTGTTCATACATGGGGGGGTTGAAAAAATTCCCTAGTAAGTTGTTTCCCTTAGGGATGAGCTGCCACTAGGTGGGTCTATGAAAGTTGCCACTAGGTGGGTCCATGATACCAATCTCTGTGAATATTCATCCACCCATAGGTTGGGCTATGCTACTTAAACAGGCCGCAACACACCCAACCACCAAGGTTAGCATGTTGGGTACCCCAAGACTCATTTCTTTGATCTCTAATTTGAAGGAAAAAGGGTTTCTCAACAAAGTTAGAGGCATGAAACCACATGCATAAGACAAGATCCATGCCACAACATAAAAAGAGATAAACAACGCCATTTGCAATGCACAACAAATAACCAATAGATTGATATGCACATTAGAATACATATCTCGGAAATAATTAAATACACACACAATGGAATGCATTAAATATAAAACACAAAGAGAACTTATATTTGCATGTAAATGTTCACCAACTGGATACGTACTGTTGATGTTCCTCCCAACCATAGATGTTGTTGTTCATTTACGCTCAACAACAGGTCACCGGAGTCAGGTTATGAATCCACAAGGGATCTGTGTCCTAGGCCGGGTGACATAAATACACAGTAGTTGGCTAGGTAGCTCTTAGGTTTTCCAACCTCACAACAATACTAATTTCCAGATCTCTTTCCCCCTCATCTTGCATTACCCCAAGAAATGAACACCTTTCCCTACCATGAAGTCCCTGAGGCTATTCCATTTCTCCAAGGTCTAGCAGCATCGGTTAGAAATTCCATAATCGAAATTCCAAGGACTCTCATTGTGGATAGTTCCATCCGAACCGCCATCAAGTTCATGCACACAGAAATCCATTCTCTAGAATGATTAGTAAAATATTACATCCATTCAATGATGTCTCTCCTCTTCCTACCACTCATTTCGATGCTCAGACCAAGAGAACACGAACTCAAAGTAGTGAGTGAAGAGAAGAATAACAAGTGAACCATTGAGAGGAGGATGAACCAAGGGAAGAATGACCACAATACAACCCCCAAGGGATGTTAAAATAATTACATGAATACAAGAGCCACATGACCTCCCTCCCAAGCTAGCTCATGTAACCCCCTCTTCTCCATAAAAACAATTATGGGTGATAACAAAATATTAATAACAAGACTTATCCCCTCAAACCCTCTCCTCGTGGAATATCCCCTTATAACTCTTTTCCTTGTCCGTATTACAACCAACAATGTATTTTATTAATGTATAGAAGTGTTACATTTCTAGGCACTCCGCCCCTTTTCAACTTTACCACTCACCAGCCTAAGTCATATTTACATTAATACATTATAGTTCATATATTAGAATCAATGGATGTTACATTCCCTCCCCTTATTTCCTTTGACACTTTCCTCAAAGGCACACCACACCATTCCAATGTTATTAACATTACAATTACAAGCCCTCTGGCCTTAATTCACATAGGAAATCCATCCCAATCTTCTATACATAGGCACTTTGGCCTAAAACATGTATGCATAGGCATCCAACCCAAAACATGTATGATGATCTTCATAATTTATATTCCTGGCAGCAGTTCCAACCAACAATATTTACTTCCTTCTCAACCCCTCGCACAAACCAAAGAAATGAACCCCTTTATCTGCCATGCAATCCCTCAAGTTTTCCACTTCTCCCACTCTGCACTCATCTAGGAAGTTTCATAGTTGTGGGTTACAGAGCTCCAGTTGTAGCAAGTCCATTAGAATTTCTCTGCTCCATGCCTTTGTCATTTAGTTGTTCCAACATTACCTTCTTTTCTCTCATAGTCTGGTACTTTCTAGATCTTCAACATTCATCGCTTTCCTACAATATTTCAAATTAGTGAGCATGTCAGTTCAAAATTTTTGCATAAAATTATCATTCTTTCTCATATTGTAAGAGTAAATTTCATAATCCAATATAATACTTATCTCTATGGTTCATGGATCTGCATCCATATGGTTGTCTTGTTAACTTGGCTCATTATTTTTCCCTAACATACCCATTAAGTGTGCATGACCCTAATCAAGAGCTATCAAAGTCTCCTCTTCCTTGTGGTCACTCACCTTCCAGCCCAAGCTCATGAATCCCCTTCTCCTCGCTATGCAAAATTCCTCCTCTGGCAATCCATCTTGCCTGACCATGGTTCTCTTGCACAAGAAGATTTGTAGAGACACAAGTTAAGCCCTAATATTGGCTCATTACCACTCTAATTGGGGCATATTAGATTAGTAATGTTATTTTATTTATGTCGGATTTAGGCCATTAGTGATTAGATTAGTAATGTTATTTTTATTTATGCTCATTAAAAAGAAAACCTCCTAGTCTCCTATATATACTCATGAGACATTTTCATTTTGGAATCATCTTGTATTTTGATATTTTATGTGGTGTATAAGGAGTTTTATCTCTTGAATAGGCTTATTATCTGACATTATCTCTTTTCAAGGCGTTGAGCACTTCTCTGAGGTTTTTCTATGCTATATTGATGTTTGGTTCTAACATATGGTAATGTGAGCTCGTTGTCTTGGGGTTTCGCCATCCAGACACCGCGGCATTTTCTATAACTTTTTTTTCTACAACGTTTCCAAAAGAACGCTTGGAGGGCATTTAGAGGACCTGATCAGTACGTTGGGTTCAAACTTTTAGCCCCTAGGCCCTATACTCGAGACATAGCCTCATAAAGATAGGGTTCTTTAATCATCCTGAAATGAGTCTTTCAACATTTTCGCTATAAAACATTTTGTAACGCTGCACTCAAATCCGGGGAAATTTACGAATTAGTTTTTTATCTGTGCAAAAGTTAGCTTCTGGGTCTTCTTAATTTGTAGATACACCTTTTGTAACATAGGGTATCCCACTAGTCCCATTGGCTGTCTCAAGAAGGTGTTCCAGTAAAACAAGCATAACTTCAGTTGGAGTATCCAAATTGAGTGGACCGGTTGCATTGGATCGTGGATACTGTAGTACTTTAAGTACGAGTTTCAGAATTTGATATCAATTATTGTAAAGGCACACCATACAAGTGAGATCTACCGGAAAGGACAAAAATAATCAAGTTGTGGGGAAGCATCAGAATTCCACTTTACACATCCAATTTTTATCAGACACTGCGGAATTGAAAAGAAGACATATCATAGAAATACATAAGATAAAGTTTCATACCCGTATAGTCCAAAAATTGGGAGATACAAATGAAGAAATATTGTCTAGCAACCACCTCAAAAATCAAGGTTCAAAAGTGATACTGGCCAACATGCCACCTAAAAAGGAACTTCTACACCAAATAAGCCTCTAGAAAATCCTACTGACCCTGATGAAGGTGAAGAAATGCTGATACATAAAATGAACTACAAGCTAATGTGGATTCAATGGAATCCAAGTTGGATACTAAGATGGATTCAATGGAAGCTAAGTTGATACTAGTGATGGATTCAATGGAATCCAAGTGGGATACTAAGATGCATTCAATGGAAGCTGTTGATGGATTCAACGAAGCTAAGTTGGGATACTAAGATGGATTCAATGGAAGCTAAGTTGGATACTAAGATGGATTCAATGGAAGCTAAGATCATGGGAAGTAATGAAAAATTCTCAGAAAGGTAGAAGACAATCTAAAAATGAAAAATTCATCCCATGAAATTCATGATTATGACACAAGGAAGTTGGGTGAATCAAGAATGGAGAAACTCCAACTTTGGTTTGAAGACCAACCACATTCCTAAGATTGATATGAGGAAGTTTGATGGCAAGGACCCAATCACATGGATACTCAGATGGAGTACCCTTGATCTCCATAATGTGCCACATACACAAAAGGTACCTATTACTTTTATATTGTGAACCTAATCAATTTGTTTGTATCGATGGCTTTGTTCCCCGCAAATCAGCCGTCACTTGGAAAATTTTCACTGAAGAAATGATAAAGACACTATGAGGATACAAGGAGCAATACCTTCTTTAGCCAATTGATAAATCTCAAGCAAAAGGGTCTAGCCATCGATCACATTGAGAACTTCTCAAAGATTGAATATAAAGGTAACCGGACAGTTCCGCATGAGCACTTGATCGATGTATTCATAGGAACTTCTTTAAAGGACAACATTCAACATGAGGTCTCGGGCCTTTTTGGGGAAACCCAAATCATCGAGAATGCATTTAAGGTGGCAAGAAATGTTGAAGGTAAAATATGGGTATGGCTACTAGAAGGACCTATCCCAACATCTATAGAGAGAACAATGTTCTTTCTCCCAAAACACATCAACCTACAAGGTTGACACCTTCAACAATTGAGGAAAGAAAAGAAAAAGTTTTATGCTTTTGAACGACAAAGCAAGTACGTAAGGGACATAAGTGTGGTGGAGAGAGGGGAGGAGAAGAGAAAAAAAAAATGAAGAGGAAGAAGAACAAGAACAAGAACCATCTCAAGATGAAATGTAGAAGCAATTTCACCGAAGAGTTAACTCCACCTATATCGGTAATGCATTGGCTAGAATTAGCACTCCTCAAACGCCAAGATCGAAGGATACATCAAAAAAGAAAAGGTATTAGTCCCACTGATTCGCAGTACTATAATTTCATTCATCAGAATTAGCCAAAGATCTCAATTGCTTTGTATGATCCACAGAAGTTTCAAGTAATGCTTGCAGATGGAGGAACTATCAATTGCTCGTGAAATGCAATAAGACTAATCTTACTCATGGGGGAATATGCATGAATAGTCCAATGATTGCTATACCCATGGTGGTGCGGATAAGTTAGTGAAATTAGGAATCCAATGGTTACAATCATTAGGAATAAAGGCTTTTAACTCAATTTCTTTTCCATCCAATAAAAATTTCATGAAAATTTTTATTGGAAGGAAAAGAAATTGAGTTGAGAGGTATCGTGAAAGCCCTGTGAAGGTGATAAGCTCTGATGGCACGACAAAATTATTGAAGAAGGGGCATCAAGGCATTATCGTTGTAACATGCTCACTAGATACCAAACATCTGCTTATCTATTCCTCAAGATCTCCAAAGGAGCATTGATAAGCATTCCAAAGTATTTGAAGATATTCCCAAAGGTCTCCCACCTCAACTCGAAATCATGATCATGAAATTCACCTAATTCTCGAGTGTTCCTCCTAACATCAGCCATACAGATATTAATTCTATGCCCAGAAGAGTGAAATTGGAGCGCATGGTTGAAGAAATGTTAGAGGTCGGGCATCATTAGACCTAGCCAAAAGTTCTTACTCAGCACTGCTGGTAATGGTATTCAAGAAATATAGCTCATGGCTTATGTGTCCGCATTATAGAGAGCTCAACAAGATCACTATTAAGATAAGTTTCCTCATTCCCATGATTGATGAATTAGATGAACTACATGGAGCACCCTATTTCACAAAATTGGATCATTGTCAGGGTATCATCGACGTATCGAAGGAAGAAGATATCCCAAAACATTCAACTCATGAAGGCTTATTATGAATTTTGTCATGCATTTTGGCCTTTACAAATGCACCTTCCACATTCCAAGGGTTGATGAATTCCATTTTCAAGCCCTTCCTTCGAAAATTTGTGTTAGTATTTGATGATATACTAATCTATAGCAAGTCTTGGAGGATTATCCGCAACATGTTGACAAGGTGCTAACCACTAAAGGAGCAGCAACTATATGCCAAACCATCCAAATGTTTCTTTTGGAGTAAAGGAGGTAGAGTATTTAATAAGTAATAGATCTCATGAAGGTGTCAAGGTAGACCCTAATAAGATTAAGGCCATGATGGACCGGGCGATTCTAAACATTAAAAATCTTAGAGGATTTTTGGGTTTGATGTGTTACTACCACAAGTTTGTTCGAACTATGGAAGAATAGCAACACCTTAACGACACTAACTAAGAAGGATGCATTTCTATGGACTCCAGAGGCAACTAAAACTTTTGAACAACTTAAAGAGCCGAAGGTACAAATTTCATGTCTTGACCACTCCGGACTTCAAAACCTTTTATTGTGGAATTTGATGCATCGAGAAATGGAATTGGTGCCGCCCTAATGCAAGAAGGAAGGCCCCCGGTTTTTGAAAGTCCACCACTCAAGGGAAGAGACTTACACAAACCCACGGTGAGAAGGAAATGATGGCACACCACATGCATTGAAGAAATGGCGCCCTTACCCACAGGCACTTCAAGGTCAAAACAGCATCATGATAGTCTTAAATACCTCTTTTGGAACAAAGACTATCTTCAAGAACAACAAAGATGGGTAACCAAGATAATCGGGTTATGATTTTGAAATCGCTTCTATGTGCTGGGAAGCAAAATGTTGTGGCGCATGCACTCTCACCTAAAGGATGAAGATGTTGAGGCTCTCATATATCTCGATCATCCAACCGCATTGGATAATAGAAGCAAGGGATAATGGAAGAATGACTTTAAAAGTGTGGACTCTTATTGAAAGGTTATGCCAGGATTCCGTTGCATTAGATACATTTACATGGGAAAAATGATTCACTATGGTACAAAGATCGCTTATATTTATGTAAGAACTCCCAACTCAAACAAAAGGTGCTATTGAACCGCATCCTCCAAAGAGAGGGCAATTAGGATTTTTAAACCTACCATAGAGTCAAGAAGGATTTTTTTGGGATGGCCTAAACTGATATGTTCAAAGGTTTGTGGCGTAATGTTTGGTTTGCCAACAAAATAAGGTGGAAACAATTAAGACCCCTAGTCTTTTTACAACCATTATCCATCCCAAGTCGGGCTGGAGGAGGTTTCCATGGATTTCATCAATGTGTTACCAAAGTCTGAAGGAAAGAGGTCATCATGGTGATTGTTGATAGATTGATTCAAGTATCGACACACTTTTGTGCACTCTCCTACCCCTTCAAAGCTAGTACGTTTGCCACCGCATTCATGGAGTTATTTCAAAAGCTACATGGCAGCTCCAAAGATTATTGTAAGTGATAGAAATCCCATCTTCAATGGACACCCTTGGACGTAATTATTTTCTTGTTTGGGTACTCAATTGGCTCATAGCTCATCCTATCATCCCTCAACTGGATGGACAAACCGAGATAGTGAACAAATGTCTAGGAAGGATACCTTCGTTGTTTTGTCTCCGATAAACAAGCACAATGGTTCAATGGTTACCCTGGCGTATGGTGGTAACACTTCCTTTCATACCAGAACAAAAATGACACCATTTATGGACCCTTATGGATGCCCACCCTTCCTTCCATCACTTCTTTCTAAAAAGAAAATATAAAGTTCAAGCAGCTGGAAGATCACATCGAAAATCAACAACAAGTTCTCCAAATCTTAAAGGACAACCTGACCATGGCACAAAAATCGCATAAAACAACAAGCATAACAACATCAGAGGAAAGAAGTTTCAGTAGGGATTGGGTATTTTAAGACTACAACCATACAAACAGATGTCCCTCAAGCAAGCCAAGAAGGATAATAAATTATCACCAAAGTACTATGGCCCTTATAAGGTGTTGCAAGATTGGTACCATGGCATACAAATTGGAGCTGCCTCGCGCTCTTCAATGAAAATACACCCTATTTCCATGTTTCATGCTTAAAGAAAGTTATAGGCTTACAAGATCCCAGCTCAAACTATATTCCTTAACTTGGACGAAGGAAAATGATATTGGAGCCTCAAGCTATCATCGACACAAGAATTCTCCTTAACCTGAGGAATAGATCCATTTCAAAGAGTATCCCATTAAATGGAGGAACCTACCAAATTAAGATTCCACTCTTCTTGGGAAGATGAGTCTTTATACGTAAGCATCCAGAGTTACTCAAGCGCTAGGACAACACTTGTCTCAAGGAGAGGGGCATGTTGTCTCCACATTGTCTCATTACCACTCCTTAATTGGGGCATATTAGATTAGTAATGTTATTTTATTTATGTCGGCTTAGCCATTAGTTATGATTTAGATTAGTAATGTTATTTTATTTATGTCTTTAGGCCATTAAAACCTCCTCTAGCTCCTGTTTAAGTATATACCGAGAGACATTTCTCATTTTGAATCATCTTGTACTTGAACATTTAAGTGGGGTAAAAGGAGTTTGCCCCCTCGAAGAGGCTTATTATCTGATATTATCTCTTTTTCAAGGCGTTGAGTACTTTTCTTGAGGTTTTTCTATGCTATATTGATGTTTGGTTCTTAACACACAAAGATCTCATGTCACAACATTATCATTTTCCATGCTTTCCAGCTTGCATATCCAACATATCATCTGTATTATACACATAGAGTCATCATGATATATCATTATAACCATTTCAAACATAAATGTCAAATCTATTTTATACAGGAAAATAAAATTTTCCAAGCATGATCTTTCTGCTCATAATGGTTGGATTTGTAGCTGTATATATAAGTCTTCCTTATGGGATTACATCCCTTCCACATCCAAGACCATTATACTTGCAATTTCTTCAATTTACATTCAGCTAAAACTATTCGTCAGTAATTATCAAATCATAATTCCCAAAATTGTTTTATATAGGAAAAATAAAACTTCTAGACACGAGCTTCTCCTCATAATAATTTGAATCTTGCAACAATAGGCATTGGTCTTGTTTATGGTCTTACAACACTGCCATATCCAAGACCCCTTTCCTCATGCAATTTCAACATTCCTCAGCCAAACAAATTGTCACTATCTCATGTACAAGACATATAATCTCATGGCAATGATTCAGAACAAAATCACAAAGTGTTCTTAAAATTTCTTACAACTACAATTCAATTACTTCTATTAATCCAACTATCATGTGTAATGAACTTATCATTAGATACAGATGTATTATTAGTCACATGGATGTTTCATAATGCCACAGTTAATAAGATAATAATCAATGTGCCAATACCCATGCTCACATCTACACAATGCATCCATGCATTGACTACATAATACCACATGACTATGTCATGTATTCCACCATGATGAGTTGGAAGGTTTGGCTAATGATTCAACACATCATCCACACACTTCTTATGCTTGCCTAACTATTTGGTTACCTTCCTTTTCCACCCAAACACAACACCAAGAATATAATCCTTAAGTGCTCTTCAGTGTTGGAAAATAGGTTGCAATTCAAACATCATATATAAAGTAGATACCATCGAGCACTCACATATCACTATAGCCCTTCCATATCCAACCATTTTATGGTCTCACACATTACTAGATCTATGGGTATTCATTGTTATATAAGGAGTATGTCTTCTAAATTAACCTAGTTATGATCCCATAACAAATCATAACATAATATGAAACTGACATTTTATCTAAGTGCATTCTAGCATAAAAAACACTTACACACTCTAGGCCTTCAGCCATTACATATCAATTTAAATACTGAAAATTAACTGAGGGAATCCTTACCTCGATCCCCTTAAACATGTATGCATCAACAGAAACTAAATGCATACCTATCTGGTTATTACCAACCTACTTGTTGTTGTCTGACCAAATGATATTTGTAGAAGCTCATAGACTTCCCCCTTCATCATTTTGATCACCATTCCTTCCATCCTCCTGGGTCTTCACCTCGATGGAAATTATAAGCAACAACAACATCCACATATTTAACCCTGCTGTATCATTTTTCCTGAATACATAATCCATCCTTTAGTCATACTCAAACATTATTTTATAATAACATACTATTCTAAGTTCACCATCATGTTATATGCATATCCAAGCATGTACATATGCAAAATTACACATCCATATGCACCAAGCATTTATTGTCAGCATGCCTACTAATGCATATGCAATTTAACTTCATTGTATGCTTCATGAACTCTAGTGCATTTCTGTTTCAATTCACTTATTTATTTATCTATTTCTGTTGTAGTTGGTTGTCCTTGAATTCCTTTAGATCCTTAATTCCTTATGTGCTCCCATTCTTCTCATCTACACTATGATTCCCTGGGTCTGAACACTTTTCCAGCCACGTTCCACCTGGCCATTCTTTCCCACTTAGTACCATTCCCCATTAGAAATCCATTTTCATTCAGTGCCACTTTTGAAGTGAGAGAGCATTCCAATTCCTCTACATTGGCATCTTGCTTCCACTTTGAACTCCGATTTAAGATTTTAGACAGTAGATAAGTCATATCTAACAAATCCTTCCCTGGAACTCCTATGTTTGACACATAGAGATTATTCACACACCGCCTCTTAAGATCCATGTTTCCTTTCACATCAAGCTTGCAGTTGTCTACACATCTCTACCTTCAAGGATATGGAGGCTTAATTTTCCTTTCTATTCCCATTAATAACATTATTCACCTGCTAGCTTCATGTCCCATGTGAGGATTCTCTCTTTTGTAGTACCTCATCCAACTTTTGTAAGCAAAGTCATGCCTCCATAACCCTAATATATAATAATATTCTTGAATTGATCTTGTTATACCTCTAATCCTGATAAACCTACAAGAATCCATCTTGTTAGAACTATACATATCATATAAAAATTGTCAATTAAATTAACAGGTACTTTTTCATTTAAATGATAATATTATTCTTTAATTAATATCATTTTTCTTTTTTATCCTTTACTCATAATGCTCATGAATTAACTCTCTTTTAATCATGACTGTGTCTAGCTTCTTTTGTCTTCACGAGCTGATCACAGACATGGATCGACTCATTATATTATACTCATGCTTCTGTTGTTTTCTCAGTTCACAAACAGATCATATTTTGATCTTTTATCAATTATCTGTATTATTATGTTGTTAACTCTCTGTCGAATTAAGTCTTTATGAGGCGCTTCCTTCAAACCATTTACATATGACCATATGCGCAAAACCACGGGCTTATTGATTTGATTGTTTCCTCTTCTATTTCATTTGTTCATTTATTCCATATGACCGTAGGTGGTGACCAGGCGATAAGCTAAGAAGTGATTGATCACTTATCAAAATCAATGGTCACGTCTAAATGTCATGACTAGATGGACGATTCTCATTTACTTCGGAACTTCAACTATTAGTGGCTTCTGAATGCCAGAGTAGAAATTACTCTAAAGTGATTACCCATCGAATGAGTCATAAAGCGGTGGTGTCCACTTTTTTTCATTTAACACCTCCACTTTACTTGGTCATTGGTTGGGAAATCTCCCGAGGTAGATCAACAGTTAACGTTGACTTCGATATTCAGTGCTTCGCAACTTCGGAACCTTCAACTAGGACCAAATCAACGACCCTCGTCCTCTTTCACAATCAATGATAAAGATCCACTTCGGAACTCCATCCTTTGGAGGTCTCAACTTTCTCTGCTTGCTTCCCTCCAAAATGTTTTTACCCGGATTTCATGATCTGTCGACATGTGTCCTCCCGCAGATCAATGGTTGTGAATCTCTTAGGCTCTTTGGGCTTCGAGAGTTTCAAACTCTACGCCTTCACTTTCTCTGAGAGCACCGATCCTCCGAAATGCTACAAGATCTACTGCCTCGTGTCTTCTAGGATCAAACATCGATATGTACTCTGACCTTCGGGCCTTCGAGAGTTTTCAACCCAATGCAACGTGTCACATCTTTCCCCTTTGGAGTGCCCAGTCCTTGAACTGCATGATCTGTCACCACATGGTGAAATAATGGAAGTGGACATGTGGCCCAATCAGGCGGGTGAAACGTGTCACATTATGACCGACACCCCAATACTCCATATGCTCAAAACTTACTGACATGTGGCACACATCCCATGTGTCCACGTCATCACAGGTGATGTCTGCAAGCCACGTCACTTCAAAATTTCGGGCTTAGGAAATCTCAACCCTCAACTTTTTTTGAAATGATTTTATCCGAATATCACGAGCTACTGACGCATGTCTCCCATAGATCGACGACTATGATTTCTTTGGATCTTTGGACTTTGGAAACCTCAACTTTCAACCTTCACTTTCCCTCAAAGTGCACAGATTTTTGTTGTGTGTTCTCCTGGATCAGATGACCAAGATTCACTTTGGGTATTCACCCAGATTCCATGGATTTGCACCACGTGTCCTCCTTAATAGGATGGTTGAGATTCACTTTGGGTATTCACCTAGAGTCCACGGATTTGCACCACGTGTCCTCCTTAATCAGACGACTGAGATTCACTTTCGATCTCTGGGGTTTGAAAATATCAATTCTAAACTTATCCTCGCTTTCTTTTTCCCAGAGCGTTTTATCTAGAGAACACGATCAGTTGACACGTGTCCTCCTACATATGGACGGTCCCCAGCTACCTTGGCTATTCAGAGTTTTGATGTTCGAGCACTAACATGTCACATCACTGCATGCCTTTCAATTTGTGGGGGCATGCATCGACTGTTTGGAGTAACCTGCTTTTCGCCCCACAATTATTCTAACGTTGACACATAACCCCTCAGTGAAATTGGGGTTTGAATTGTGGGACCACCTTGGGGAATTAAATCCCGTGTAAATTGGTTCCTTGCCATGCCTCCTAGCTATTGATCTCTCTCAAAGCAATCTGATGGTTTTAACTTAACCTTTACTTTGCTTTCATCGGATGACCCTTGTTCACATGCCCTCCAATCCAACAATACCGGATCTCTCTTGATCCCACAGTGGCGATCTCTCCCGAATTTGAAGAGGACGGTCACGATCCTTCAAACCCTTACAAAGGATCTATGACATTCTAACTCCTGCGTATATTCTGCAACGCCATTCCTCCTAAGCTTTTCAACTTCACGGTCAGAATTTGATCTCAACCATGAGACTCTGACCAACAGACCCAACCTATATCGACCTGATGTTTCAACTAGAAGCTTTGATACCAATATGTAACTTACCCGACCACCCAGAGACCGTGCTACACCACTTAAATAGGCTACAACACACCCAACCACTCATAGGCTACGCACGTTGCAGTCCCAAGACTCAGTTCTCTGATCTCTAATTCGAAGGAAAAGGGTTTCTCAACAATGTTAGGAGCATGCACACCACATGCATAAGACAAGATCCATGCCACAACATAAAAGAGATAAACAACGTGCCATGCACAACAAATAACCAACAGACAGGCACATTAGAATTTATATCTCGGAGATAATTAAATACACAACGGAATACATTAAACAAAAAACATAGAGAGCACTTATCTTTTCAAGTAAACGTTCACCAACTGGCTACAGACCAAGGACATTCCTCCCAACCATAGACATTGTTGTTCATTTGCTCTCAATAGCAGGTCACCCCCGAACCAGGGCTATGAATCCACAAGGACGGGTCCTAGGCCAATTATAAATACATAGTAGTTGTCTAAGTAGCTCTTAGATTTCCCAACCTCACAACAATACTAATTTCTAGCTCTCTTTCCCCCTCAACCTGCACAACCCCAAGAAATGAACACCTTTCTCTGCCATGTAGTCCCCGAGGTTGTTCCATTTATCTCCAGGGATCCAGTTCTACTGGTCAGGAAATATCCCTACGGGAAATTCCAAGGACTCTTAGATGTGGACAGTTCCATCTGAATTGTCATCAAGTTCATTCACACGGGCATCCATTCCCTCTTGGAATGATCAATAAATCATTACATCCATTCAACGATGGCTCTCATGTTCCTACCATTCATTTCCATGCTCATCCCAAGAGCACACGAACTCACAGTAGTGAGTGAATAGGAAGAAGAACAAGTGAACTAGTGAGAAGAGGACAAACCAAGGGAAGAACAACCACAAAACAACCCACAAGGGATGTTTAAATAATTACATGAAGACAAGATCCACATGGCCTCCCTCCCAAGAATATCATGTAACCCCCTCTTCTCCATAAAATCAATTATGGGTAAATAAAATAATAATAACAAGACTTATCCCTTCAAGCCCCCTCTCTCGTGGAATCATAGCTGCCTATATATTTTTTCCTTGTTGGTCTTGAAGCCAACGGTGTATTTTCTTAATGTATAGGAAGTGTTAAACTTCCTAGGAACTCTAGCCCCTTTTCAACTTTACCGGCTCACTAGCCTAATTCATATTTACATAATACATTATATTTTATAAGGGTTTGAACCGGGATGTTACATTTTCACACTAGGAAGGGTTGTACCTTGCCTTGTGGGAAGAAGGGGCTAAAGGCCCAGAGGTTAAAAGTAGCTGGTAAGAGTTAAAATCTAAACTAAAACCTTTGATATGCTTCACGTAGGGATTCTTGAGAAATAAATATAAATCTTATCAGTAAGAAAAGGGGACATGTAAGATAAAATAAAACTCAAGGTCTAGTTGGTGGATGGGAGGTCTCATCATGACTTGGTTTATTCTGTCCATGGGTATGTAGCGGTATGACACTACCATCTATATGGTCCCCAAACCAGGGTAGTGCCTCTTGGTGGCATAGCCAAGAGAAAGGGGGTCTTATCACGATCCAACATTATCATTTCAATGAGGTGCTTATGGGTAACGTTGCCACCAC
Organism: Picea sitchensis; assembly: GCA_010110895.2. Lineage (NCBI taxonomy): Eukaryota > Viridiplantae > Streptophyta > Pinopsida > Pinales > Pinaceae > Picea > Picea sitchensis. The sequence continues at coordinate 64,044 of SNQJ01S0050932.1, forward strand.
TGGTCACCACGCCAGGACAATGTCCCCCAACTTTTTCCTTGAAAAGAAAAAACAATAAGACAAAGAATAAAAGGCATTGAATGGGATAGAAAACAATGGCATCCATGACAAGGTGCATCTCGCCCTCTACAAAGGCACCCACAGGAAATACCTACATTTCCCTGTTATCACTACACCCTTTGCCCAAACATTCCCCCTGCACCATTTCACACACATACATGACCTAGATTGGTATTCACTTGGGAAACACCCTAAAATTGAGGAGGATTATCCCAATAGGAGATCCTGAGACCCTCTCCAAACCTGATTTGTTAAATTGAAGAACGTATTTGAGCATTTATTTGGGTGAAGGGGGGTTTGATGCACATGTTTGGGTAATTTGATTATTGGATGTGATTGACATTTCTATGATCCTTGTGACTTATGAGCCCATGGAGGGTGTATTTTGTGTTGCTACAGGACTTTACCTGGTGGACGGGTGCATGTGGAGGGGTGATTAGATAAGATCTCCATAGGGCTGAAATACCAGCAGATGGATGTTGTGAACCCAACGAGGGGCAGAGAGACACCAAAAGATGGCACCAAGAAGAAAGAAGGATGTTTTCCCTGAGACACTCTAGTAGGCCTAGACCCAGGGGGGTCTTGCCCTTCCACCATGACATTGTACCTTGAGGTCCCCTGACATCATCATGTTGAATCTTGATGTCATCCAGTTAGGGTTTGGCATTTATAAGGACGGTTTGGTGCTAGTTGGCACGTGTGGCATAATTTGGGGCCTCTCGAGGCCACTCATTTTTCCTTTGAGGCCTAGAGTTCTATCTTACGGGTCTAATGTCACCCTATAATGGAATGTGTCATCTCTAAAAGTGAAATTAGGGTTTGAATACTGAATTTATGTAAAAACTGTATTTTTGATGTAAATTGTCCATGTCGGCCTTTTATGACCTAAAAAAATAATTAAAGGTCATTAACATTGTATAAATAAGAGATAAAACTCTCATATTTTTCCATGACTCACTCATCACACAAGTGGTGGTGTGAAATCCGACCCTCTTTAAGGGTTATTGGCTGAAATCTAGTTGTGCACACTTCTTGGAGGAGGCATTTCTTGGTGTATTTTGGAAAATTTTCATGTGGAGGATCTTGAACTAGGGTTTATGCTTGATTATTCTTGGTGAAGTAAGTGTAAAATATGCATTTATTTATTGTGAATGAATGCTTATGGTTAATTTACTTTTTTCATGTCTAATATTATGAAATTGCTTGCTTGAAACCCTAGGAGAAAGATATATGTTACTATATTTTTCTCTATGGTCTTCCACTTGCTAAAATTTATTGGAAGGCACTTATCTTGAAGTATAAACTAGAGCCTTACCATTGAAGAACTCTAGTAACCCTACTTCCTTTCCTATTACATATTTTATTACAATTTGTTCAAGGAAA
>SNQJ01S0050933.1:19333-41940 GCA_010110895.2 Picea sitchensis
GGGGGTAAAGTAATGAGGGAGATAAATTAAGTGAAACCCATGGCTTTTAAAGTATAAAGAAGAATTAAAATTATTAAAGTGTGGGAGTGTAAAAGTTAGGATTTTAGAAATACAATGAAAGGTTTAATGAGTGCATTTATCCTTTTGGGTTTTAAATATAAAATAAAAAAATAAAATAAAATAAAATAAAATAAAGGAAAGGAACAAGTAATAGAAATAAGGAAACTGGTAATAAAGAAAACTTAATAAAGGAAAGTAAGGAAACATAGGGTAAAAAGCAAAAAAGAATCAACATTTAAGGAGTTACTAAAATTCAGCAACTTCATTTTAGAAAGTTATTAAAAGCTGAGAGGGGATCTAGGAACCCTAGGAGTAATTTTAGGAGCGACTATAGGAGGGGTGAGGGAAATGAGACTTTTATTTAAATTAAAGAAAATAATTTGGAGAAACATGGGGGATGAGTGACACTTGGATGACATAGAATATTTTGGGGATTTTTCATTAAAACTAATTAATAATGATTTAGGGAAAGTAGGTGGGTCTCAAACTCCTATAAAAGAAGAGGAAAAGGAGGTAGAAGGGGATGAACTGTGAGCGCAACATTACGCTGCCGGATTGTGGCTTGACGGATTGCTTGTGAGGAGTTGGGTTTATCTCAGCTGTATTGGAGTGGTAGCTCAGCCTTGGAGGCGAGCTGAGAAGCTAGTCTTATCTCTGGATATTGTGTGGCCCCTTTGTGGCTCGGGGGGCTAAGGGGGAAGCAGAGTACCCCTAGCGATTGGTTGGGAGGTACCGTTGATATTTCTATGGTGGGAAAGCAAGAGCGGCAAGGAGCGCGGGACATCGATCGAGGCGGTCGCAAGGAAAAAGGTACGCACGTCATTTAGTAGAGTAAAATGCATTAGGTTGTGATTAGATCTGCTTGTGTAATGGAAATATAGATGGATGAATGTTTAATTTCAATCGATGCTGGTTATCATTGGGCTAAATGGTGGTTCTTTCATTGCTTACATCCAGCGGGTTGTTGTGTTTTTAAATGTTGCTGCAAAATTTTGCCGTGTCACCTTGAGTAATCCTCCAGCCTTGAATTTATCTTTTCTTCTCCACCCCTCCGGAAAATTTCACTGTGTATTGTCATGCTGAAACACTCGTTTGGAAATTTCGTTTGGAATGGTTACTGCATCTTAGTTCTGAAATTTTTGTTGGGTTAAATCGTTAATGAATTGGGTTTCTGGAATTTTCGATTTTGTATCTCATGTTGTTGTTGATGATAGCACACGTTTGGGGAAAAGATTTACTGTGGGCGTTTTACAGGGTTATGGGAATTTTTGTGTTATTTGCATGGGCAATGTCATTACAATGGCACTGCAACCTTGTACAGTGGCATTTTTTTGTGGGCAGATTGTTGTATAGAGGCGTTTTCTTGGGATTTTGGGCGTTTTTTTTATACAGTGGGAAATTGTTATATGGAGCGTTTTTGTGTATTTATTGGGCGTTTCTTTTTGTACAGTGGGCAAATGTGTACAATGGCATTTTTTTTTTTTTACAGTGGCGATTTTGGGGACTGTGGGCGTTCTCCTTGATTACAGTGGTCATTTCGGCGGTGGGCACTTCATTTATAATATGTCGTCTATCGTTGTGAATTTTTGTCTTTCGTTTTTAATTTCTGTCATTCTTTTCCGTCTACTGTCATCTTGTTGGTAGACTATTGGGCAGTTCGTTTTATTGAGATTTACTGTCAATACGTTTATACATTACTGTGTGCGTTTGGTTTCTGGCATGAGTGGTCGTGCATGTTTTATTCTGGTTATTCTTGTGTGCGTTTCTATTCACAAGGCGTGTTTTCTTTGCTGCACCTTTATTTGCATTTTGTTACTGCTCTGTAATGCTGCGTGAGCACAGGAGTGAGATATTGTTTCGACGTGTGTATTATCTCCTTGCATGATGGTTTCCCTCCCGGGGATGATTGGTGTGTGATCGATGGGTAATGCACCCATGATTTTCGGCTGCCCCTCCCTACGATTTCGCTGTAAGGATTCGCTCTGCATTGGCAACCCTACATTACCTTTCATGGCAATTCCACCAGAGAACCGGATTCTTAACCCTGCGCCCCAAAAATCTCCACCGCGACCCGTTCTGTTACATGACAGCGAGGATTTCGTTTAGAAAATCAATGATGACACGCTGGCACCCGTTTTCCTCTTCACTGACCTTCATTGTTGTAACTTGAAACCTTAACCGCATGCCAACATCGAGTCAGTGGGACACATACACCATTTAGAATGAAGCTCAGTTGGCCTTACCCGTTTCGTTCTGTGTCGGTAAATTGCAGCTGTCTTGGTTCCAATTTACTAGAACGGAATAGTTCTGTTCTCATAAAAGCTAGACCATATATTAATCATATTAAATGGATGGATGGTAATGTTATCGAAATGCATGAATGAAATGCTATTGTGTAAGGTAATCGTAGGATTGTAAGGAAGGTCATTAAAATGTTAAATACATATATTATTGTAATGGTAATGTAAGGGTGACTTTATTGCTTCTAATTAATAAATGTTAGTGTCACCATTCATATATAATTAGGAGGGGAATTTATATATTGTCTTTTAAATGTGGCTATTTTTATATTGTTTTTTTTTATTATTGTTATTGGGTCCCTTCTAATTTTTGTCATTTTTAATATAATCGATTAATATTGTTGGGATACATATGGTCAATTTAATAATGATGTCATTTTGATATTGATGTTATTTTTAGATATGATGTTGTATATATGGACAATGAGTTTTGCTTCCCTAATTATCATGGAAATATATCGCTTTTTATTTATTGTCCTTTGAATGGATACCCTTAAAATATGGCTTTTAAAATACGGTCATCCTTATAGATGGACACATTATAATCAAGTTGTCACATTATTATTTTAATTGATTATTTTAGATATATGCAGGAGATGATATATATCATTATGAGGTCATCTTTAAATGCTATTATCTTTAGACACTGTCATGTTTAAACATTGTATGGTATAGGTTGTCATTTTAATTATGATGTTTCCTGGTTATTTTTGGTTACAATGTGGTGTTAGTCTTGTATAATTACAACAGGGTAGGGTATCGTCCTTTAGTGGAAAGTTTACTATCATTTTACTGATATGAAGAATGTAAATGTAATACCCTCGCCTTGGAAAAATGCTATGTAGCCTAGATAACTCAGGAACGTAAGGACAACGTTATATGTTTACATCGAGGTGGTAGTATAATGAAATGTGGAGGTTAATCCATGATCATGACATTAAATTCTTTATATTTTCAACTCAAGGGGTAAGGACCTTAAGCTAAGGGAAATAATTCATTTAGATCTACCTTATGACTAATGTACTCGTGGCTTAATAAAATTAAATGAAGAAATGGGCTAGTAATCAATCATGGATGAGTCATAGGCATTGCCTGGTCATTAATTTTAAGGGTCGTCGTCTGAGTCCTTGTATTGCGTCTTTTGTAATAGACGTGTTTTCTCTTTCGTCTATTGTTGCGCTGAGTTGTAATAATTGTCGATTGGACTGCTTGTGTCGGGCAGGATTTAGACACCTTCAGTAGCCTTAGCATGTATGTCTGTGTGTGGTTTTTCTGTGTATAGAATCCAGTGTCGTATCAAGAGTCTCGGGCCCTTTAAAGGCAGGGTTTCCACTCTTACGATACACCTGACGGAGGTTACTAGTTTCTGCCTGAGCAGTTGGCCAGGAGCCTGTCTAATCTTTTTTCAAGAAGACATAAGACTAAAAGCCCTACTTTTCTGTGTAGAAATAGTAAACTCTACAGTCGGATTCTTCCCTCTGTGACTGTACTGTACTTAACACCTGGTGTCATTTTCTACTTACAGCTGCTAGTTGTACGCCTTATGTCTAGGGGCATTTATTGCTTGTTGTCACTGTGATATGTCGGTGTCATCTGGTTGTGTTCGTCTTGCTTGCGTCTTGTTCTAGATCGGGTTACTAGTTTCTGCCTGAGCAGTCGGCCAGGAGCCTGTCTAATCTTCTTTCGAGAGGACATAAGACTAAACGCCCTGCTTTCCTGTGCATAAATAGTAACCCTAACACCATGGACTCTTCCCTCTGTGTTCTTACTGTGCACCACCAGTATGTCTTAATGTTTTTGTTGTGCGCCTTACCTATGGTCGTACATTGTTGTAGTTACTTGTTGTGTGCCCTCAGTCTTCTTGTGTTGTACATAGTGGTTGTGTCTTGTTGGTTGTCGAGTGGCGACATGGAGTCAAGTGTGTTGTTACTTCTACACGCGCGCACACACTTACACCAAAAAAAAAATTGCACCTGTTACTAGAATGGTTGTCGTAACGAGGAGGTTTGTTACAATTCATATATAACAAATTTCCATAATAAAGATAAATTTATGCTTGCTTTCTTTTTACCTAAGTATCTTGGAAGTAGGCGTGACATATTTCTTTTAGATCCTCCATGTGAAGAAATTAATGAACACTTAGAGAATTGTCAGGAGGATGGGGAATTTTAGCCTTGGCTGATGGTTATTCCATTTCCTCGTAATCCTGACAAGCTTTTCAAACTTACTTACACTTGCCCATGCCATTATGACCCTTATCACGACAAGATTGGACAATGGCTGGAGGATTCATACATCAAGAATATTCAAGGGAATGGTAAGATCGTGCTTACTTTGTTTTTATATGATGATTATGAAGGTAAGTGTGATATGTTTCTGTCATTTGTTGATATATTACCATTCTTATTAATAATGATTGATTTTATTTCCATTGCAGGATTGGAGCTACTCCGATGGCTACATTGGAAGCATGACTTCACGTAGTATCCTGATTTGTTTAAAAGTTAGGGTAGGTTTAGGAATAGGTTTTCTTTCAGTTTTATTTCTCACTAGTTCTCTTTGTAATAATGCAGTCATGAACGCAAGTGGGCGCACCACGAGAACCATAATACGGTTGTTTTCAAGGAAGTCCCCTTGATCTTTTTCCCTTTGCTTTTAGTTGAACATTTATTTTCAAAAATGCGGTATCGTCATGAAAATCTTAAATGGAAAGTAAAGAGATAAATGAATCTGAATCAAACCTGACCCAAGGTACCACGAGTAGGACTTCTTTCCCATCAAACAAGATTTTTCTACTTTCTTTCAGGGATTTGTTGCATGAGGTTTTCAGATGCACCCTCTGTACATATTTTTTTTTGTGTATGGATTTCTTTTCTTTCAAATCTTTCTTCGATGGTGTGTTTTGATTTCTCTCTTATGCTTACCAATTTTTTCTGTTGAAATACACATACCTATATTTAGAACTATTCAGACAAAGAAAGTAGAAAATTCTTTCTTTGAAATGACCGCTGAAAATTTGTCTAAACATCAAGTATAATGTACTTCTGAAATTTATAGTCAGACTGAGAAAAGACTGTTGTTTGAAAGAAGTTTATTGATTTCAATCTGTAAGTAAAGCTTGTCATGATCATCCATTATCTTCTTACGCTGTCCCTGTTCCTTAAGGGAATATCTCAAAAGATGTCTCCCTGCTTTCGAAGGTCGGTTTTGTAAACAAACCATCTCTGAATCTTAATAAAGGATAGCTTAAAAAAAATAAATTCTTTCAAGGTCTGTAAAAATATGTCTAAAATATCATAATTTTCAGTGTCACCCCGCTCAATGTTATAATTCTTTAAAAAAAAACCAAATAAATCATTAAAAGAGTTGTTTGAAGTGCTTGTAAACTCGCCAGGATACTGAACAGGTCTGCTGGCAGCGAATAAATGCATGCATGACACCAAGACAGCTTTTTCGGGGTACTGAATAGGCCTTCTGGAAACGAAACAATGTCGGGTATATGAACATTCGCAAATATGGAATTTCTTGACTTTAAAATGTCCTTTATTCTGATCTATAACTTCCTGGCAGGATACAGATATCAGAGTGGGTTAAATGGCAACCCTGTCGAGGCTATGGATGCCTGTTGGCAGCAGTGGCTCTGTCAATAGTATTGGAGATTTATCTTTTATATCATGACTCACTTGTCTTAAGACTGTTATCATCTTTCATCTTTTAAGCACAACTGGAATTCTTTGATTAATGATGATGTTTAAACAATTTTCTGGTTGTTTTTGAGTTAGAATTATTCTCATTATCATAATCTGGATTTGTTCTTTTGGAAGAGATAACTACTTCTACCAGTGTGTCACCATTGTTGGCAGCCATTTCGCATTTTTATATTTTCCTTAAAAGATGCCTACATAAGGGTTTTGAACCCTCAATACTCGTCGCAATTCTTTAAAACAAAAGACACTATTATCTTGCACATTCACACACCTGCCTGTCGTTTTCATTTTCACGACTGCAAGCGTGAAAACCTTGAGTTGGAAGTCATGTCGGTGGCATTAAAATCATCTTTGGATTGTTACAAATACTATTGTTCATGTGGTCATTTCCCTTCTAACTCAATAGTGGTCACACATGTGTCAAAAACACCAAACTTTTATTTACTTTGCACTTTTGGTTGATATGGTCTCAATTTATAGGTTCGCCATGCAATTGTCTTTGGTGTCTTTGATTAAATCCTTGGTGAAATGGTTTCATACAACGCATAGACTTTATGATCAAAGCTTTGGTGCTATATCCGAAATGTTGTTTTGTTGTAAATCATACACATACTATTGTTGACCAATTGTTGATTATGAAAATAATGGTTTTCAAATAAAAATTAGGTATTTGCTCATAATCTTTTGGTTATGTATGTCATGGATTTTGATGAGTAGGTGATTAATCCGTTTGGTTGTGATGTGAATGATTTGAATTACCATCAATTGTACATGACATCATGATATTTTTGCATGGTTTCAACTTACTCTATCAAACCCTCACACGAATAAACATTTAATGTCTTCCTTGTATCTCGGGTTACCTCTGTTGGTTTTGGGGAAACCTGTGAGCATTTGGTCCTATGTATACCCTATCCAACCCCCTATCTGTTTACCCTGTTCACTGTGTGCCCTCTCCTATGGCTCCTGTAGTGTAAATTGAACCCTGTAATTGCCTCTCATAGACACGTTTTTGCGTGAACGATTCTGAGCAAACGGTGTTGAATCAGATCGGACCCTTGAAAACCCAGACCCAAAATTAGACCCTTTACCTCCACCATGGGTGGTTTCATCAGAAATTGTTTTTTTACAAAGTTATAGCTCATGTTGTAGAGGTCAAATCTCAGATCTCCTCAATGGTTGAAGGGAACGTTTTGGTTTGTGTGCATTTGTTGAAATGTTTATTACTTCTCCAGACCTGGGCCACAACACCTCTCTCACTCGTCCAACCATGTGTCTTTGCCCCCTGTTGAACCCTTGATCAATTCAAAGGGTATTCAACCAGTCTGCTAGAAAATTTTTACATCTACATAACATGTGTTTTTTAAAAGAAAAAACGTGTAAGCAACTACAACCATCATTCGATTTGATTTCACAATGGCTGGTATGATTTTGTTTAATTTTAGCATGATTCTACCTTTCTTAAATAAGCATAAACAATTGTATTTGCTCTGAATTGGTTTGATTTAGTCTGTTTTGATTGAATTGATTCACAAAAGATTTGGTTTATTTTTGAATTAGAAAAAACGATTCTGTTATTTGATTTTGTTTTGAATTATGTTTTCATTGAATCATGTACAAAAGATTTGTTTGCTAAAATTGAATATAGCTCTGTTTTGATTGATTTAATACAGTTTTATTCTTCTTGAATTAGTATAAATGATTGAATTGGCTTTGAGTTAGTTTGATATAGTTCTGTTAGTTTTGAATTAGAGAATGATTCTGTTAGTTTTGTTTTGATTCAACAATGATTTTGTTAAGTTCTGAATTGACATAAACGATTGTGTGTGTTAGATTAGTATCAAAGATTGTTTTGATAAATAGAATATAATCTGTTGATTCAAAAGCGTTTTTGTTGATTTTGAATTATCAAAATGATCCTGTCTGTTTTGAATTAGTAATAAAAGAATGGTAGCATACATTACTGTTATCATTTGGTTAATTTAAAATGATTCTGTTTGCAAATATGACCAGCTACAGAATTGTAAGATTTTGTTAGCTAGTCATAAAAGTTGATTTTTTTTTTTATGATTTTACAACTGAAAAGTGTCTAAACTTGTTTATTCTTATCTATCCACAGGTACCTACGAATTTCAATGGCAAATTGGACATGCTGTGGCAGTTTAGAAAATTCTTTTTGTGATATAGTTTTGTTTTAAGTTGTTAGTCTTAGGCATAAATAGAGATTTGGGAGATTGTTCCCAGATTTTTTCAAACGATTTTTGATAATTCCCACAGGGATGTTTTACCCTGTGGCCTTTATATACTTTTTATTTCTATAAACAACCCATCACTGTTGGGAGAACAAAGACTATGGATTTATGATGATACAAGCTCAAATGGAAGTGGATATTTTGTAACAGCTTTAGCTTTCAATTTATCATACTTTCGTTAAGGTTTTGTGCATTTTAATTTGTGATCAAGTCATTGACTACTTTAGATATCAAGATGTATTATAGGTTAATGCGTTGTGATTTAAAGTTTGTCCATGTCTTATGTATCTCATTTTTAGTACAACAATTACTCCATTTCAATTTAATGAATAAAGGTTTATCTTCTTCGTTAATTGAACTGTTCTGTACAAATCTTTGCACAAGGATTTATCTAACTGCGATGATTTGTAAATTATAAGATTGTTGTCGTTTTTTATGTCTTGTTTGTCCTCTCATTTATATTCAAAGAGCACTGTTGCTTCCTATTTACAAGAATCTTGTGGAGAATCTGGTGCGGGTTTCCTCCCACTGAACAACTAAATCAAGTACAGAGCACAGGACAAATAGGAAGCGTTACTTCGGGTTAGATCGTTATTTGCAATTTGATAGTTAATAAATTAGAGAATTCTCGGTAGTTTAGATAGATACATAGTTAAGTTTTATAGTTAGGATTATTATTGTTCATCTTAGATAGTTTTCATTTTGTTTCTTTCTCATAAAAATTATAAAAAATAAAAAATAATGGTTTCGCTGTCATAAGACATTTTACCAATGTTTTTTGCAAATTTAGATCAAAATTTGTATTCTGTAAATGTTGTAAATATATAATTTAGATCTAATTCTGTTAATAACTGAACTTTTAATTTCATAGAATTATTATTGTATATTCTTAGTTAGTAAACTGTATATGTGCTTTAGATTTGTATATAGTTTGTTGTAGTTGTATTTTTCTCATTTAGATTAGTTCCTTTAATTTAGTTTTCTTTCATTTTCCTAGGACTTAGATCGGCTAACGGAGCCGCTAAACCCATCAGGGTGGATCATACCAAATGGATTGGGTTATTTAGACAACCCCGGACCGAATCCACTTCTCCAGTTGACGAGCGTTCAATTTCGCCTGTCAACACAACCCAAATGGCACCACTGTGAACTCATAATGACCATTCTTTGTCCTGAAGGTGGTCTTGTTGATGTCTTCCTCTTTAATCCTTACCTGATGGTATCTTGACCTAAGATTTATCTTTGAAAATATCTTTTCATCTTTCAATTGCTAAAACAGATCATCAATCCTTCGCAGGGGATACTTGTTCTTAACAGTCACTTTATTCAACTGTCTGAAATCAATGCAAAATCTTAATGTTCCATCTTTATTCTTCACAAACAAGACTAGGGCACCCCAAGGTGACACACTTGGGCGTATATACCCCTTCTTTAGAAGTTCTTCAAGCTGCATTTTCAACTCCTTCAACTCTGGTGTACTCATTCTGTAAGGAGACTTTGACATTGGAGTTTCTCCAGGCATAAAGTTTATAGAGAAATCAATATATCTCTTTGGGGGTAGTCCTAGTACCTCCCTGAACACATCTTCAAACTCTTCCAAGACTACATAATCTTCCAAATTTGGCACCTTATCTCTAGGTGTCTCTTCCATATGTGCTGCAAATATTTGACACCCTTTCCTATAACATTTGTTCAGTTGCAATGCTGAAATTTCTCTGATGGTTACTGCCCTAGGAATTCCCTACACTTTCCTTTGGTTCCCTTCCTCATCCAAGCAAGTGAATTCCTTGTTATGATAGTCTAGGACAACATGATGTTGGTCCAACCAATCGATCCCAATTAGAAAGTCATAGGAACCTAAAGGCAAGGTGTTCAAATCTACCTTAGTGTTCAACCCATTCATGCCCATAAGACATGACTCAACCATCTCATTAAATTTTCTTTTGGCTCTTGTAGCCAGCTGAACCAACCAAGATTTTCCATGCTTTCTTCTTGGAAAATGCAAATTTTCCACCATCTTAGGATCTATATAACTATGACTAGCTCTTGAATTAATTAAAATAGCAATGGTTTGGTTTTTTATCATACCTTCCACTTCAATCATATGTGACTGATACTCTGCTTGCTTGTTGTCCAGGGCTGCATAGATCCTTGGCACATTTCTTCCCATGTCCTCCATTGTTTCATATTGCTGAACATTGTGAATAGTTCTCCCTTTTTCACCTCTGTGAGGAAAATCTCTGAACATGTGATCTCCTTTACAACCACAACATTGAATAGGTGGTTGCCTTGGCCTTTGAACCCTTGTTTCAGTCGTTCTAGGATCTCTAGGAGTTTATTTTCCCTATGTATTATTTCTGAAGAATGGTGGCTTAGTTCCCTTCTTCTTCTGATCCAACCTGAATTTCTTTTTGTCTTCCCGAGATTTTTGGAAATTTGGCCTTGACTTTTGTTGATCATAAAGGAACTTAGCTTTCCTTATGGTCTCCTCCAATGTCTTGGGATCATCATACTCTATTTTTTCACTTATGAATGATGGAAATCCACTTAAATACCTTTGAATCTTCATTGTCTCATCCTTCATGGAAAAAGACATACTTCAGCAGTTCTAAAAACCTTCTCTCATATTCATCTATGGTCATACTCCCAAGCTTGAGTTCAAACAACTCTTTCATTTTCTTTTCATAGTATCTCTTAGTCAAGTATTTATTCTCAAAATACTTCTTGAATTCCCTCCGAGTAATGCTTTTCTCTTTTATGCGTTTCACCTACACAAGATGATCCCACCACATGGATGCCTTTCCCTTGATTTGATAGATAGAAATTCTACCTTCTGCATGAGAAGAATAATTATGCAATTGAAAATACTTTCTCATGCCCAAGAACCATGTCTCTGCATTTTCATCCTTCTTGTCCTCACCATCAAATGTAGGAGGTTTGATTTTGTTCATTTATCCTCGTAGCTCATCCACCCCAAAACTCTTGTGCTTACTGACAGGGGTGTAAGTTTTAAACATGTGAATTAAAGCAATGGCTCATTCACATAGTACACAAAGATTTATATCAGAAACCCTCAACCGGGAAAACCTTTCTTATATTCATTATATCGAATTTCACCATTCACTATACAATATATATACAATGTTTTTAGGTATTCTGTAGATACAAAAACCCTAATCCCTTAATCTGAGATTAATTTACAAACCCGCTAAAAATAGCAAAATCCACCCCTGGGATTTTGCTACTTTTAGCAGTTTTGTAAATTAATTTATGCCCCCCTGGGACCCCCCTAGGAAAGCGCCCAGTGCACACAGCACAAACAGAGCACTAGTAAGAGGGATCATCAAATGCAATTGTCATATCTGATGCACCCACACACACACATGCAAAGAATATAACACATACCCAACAAGGGGATGGACTTGATATGTTGTCTTCTCTCTTATTGGAATGCCTTGGGGAGTGATGGTGATGTCTTATAACACTTCTTTATTTTCTTTTCTCATCAAAAGAATTGGGACTTTCCGATTTGCTTGAGCCACTCTCCTTATCCAATTTCTTTTCTATTATGTTCAAGCTCTGCATTAACTTCATGTTGAAGTCATCCTGCTACTTGTTGGATCTCATAAGACTTTCATTATCATATTTATGGCTTTGAACATCCTTCTATAAATTTTTAATGGTCTCAACCATATTCATGTTTTCATCCCTTTCTTCTCCATGTCCATTGGAGTTTGTTCCTTCAATGCCCAAATGGACATCCATTCCTCTGATTTCATCCTCCTGACTGTAAGTCCCTTGTGCCTCTTCCATTACTCTGAAATCCGTGTTTATCCTGATCTGATCTAGTTGTTGTTAAATCTACAAAATGTGTAGCCAACAAAACTCTGTCAGGCTAACTGTTTCAGCAATTTCATGAAAAATATGAACCATTTTGGTTCAATAACATATTTGAAATATTTCTTCTGATTTCCTAAAAAATGTAATGATCGGATCAATTTTCTAGGTAGATAATTATATTCCACTATTCAATACCCTTCCAACGCCTTCTCCCATGATCAATTCCAAGTTTTGAGAAGGAAGTTATGGCTATTTGAAATTTTTCCCATTAATGTTTCTGCTCATTCTTGTTTTCAACTTGGTGCAACTCTGCGCTGTAATTAAGAATTTTTTCATCTAATCCATTGGATTTTCCGTAGGATCTCTATTGGGTTTCCTCATATACATAATATGGACATTGTTTCCAAGTTTCACCTCATTCTAGGTTCTGGGCTGCTAGTTACAGCTTGCTGAAGTTCTAGGCCAATTTGTGTTTTTGTTCTCGAATGCTACAGGTACCTTATTTTCCATATTAAACACCTTTAACATGCCTAAAAAATTAATTCATCTCTGGGACTATATTCTATGGCTCAATATATTTCCATTGAATGCTCCCGTGCTTCGTTCGGATTCCAGAGAATAACATTATGGCTCTTTGAAGTTAGTTGGGTCTTATAATTTACCCTTCACTGTTTGTGTTGTAACTTTCTCATAAAAGCTCTATTTGACGAACAATTTACACCATTAGAAAGATCTCTCCGAGATCTTTTATTTGACCTACAAAGACACAATGTACCTTTAGTACATCTTTGTCTCATGGTTTTTGAGTTGCTAAAAATGCTCTTAAGGCCCTAAAAAATGTGCTACAAAAAGATGACGTTTAATTGATATAAAACGTTGCAGAAAATCATTGGTTTTCTGTTGTTGTTCACCCTTCAAATGACTTCACATGCACATATATCAATCTGTGAACCCATATTCACCACGCAAAACAACAACACAATGTAAATCGTGCTTCACACACTTTAAAACCACCATGTATCACTTCTCTATTGCACCAATAACTTGCACACACTACTTTTATGTCGCACGATAATACTCACCGTGCACAGTTTTTGGACCGCACACTGATATCCACCATGTATAGTTTTGGGACTGCATGTTGATATCCACCGTGCACGTTTTTTTTTTTCTTTTTGTACCACGTGATGATATTCCATGCGCATTTCACTCGACGCGCTCCACCATGCCAAAGTTTAGTACGCCCCACCATGCACCATTCACTAAATTGTCGTGCGACAACATATACTCACATTGCACGTGTAGCTACCAAAATCCACTTCACTATGCCAATATTTCACACACCACACATGCCATTATTATGAATGTCCACACCACGCACACTTCTTATGTTTATGCACACTGTGCAATGCCAAATTTAACGTGCGCACCCACACACCAACATTTTTTCGTGTGGAGCCAAAATTTAGCTCGCGCACCAGAAAACCACTATTATTCTGCGCAGTGTCGGTATTTAGCATGCACTCCTGCACACTAAAATTTTTCCACACCGCACCAAAATTTAGCACTCGCACCAGCACACCAATATCTTGTCGCGCAGTGCTGAATTTTACCTATCTCTAGTTTTTCACTGTGCATCGTGCATTTTTAGTGCGCCCACCTGTGCACATTCATCTTTATGCGCATCAAATCCTCGTGAATTCTGCTGCAGGAATTAGGGTTTTTTCCTAACGTTTTCCCCAATTTACCATAGACATTCTACAACCACAAAATTCGTTCAATTTCACCCCAATAACACCAATTCAACCTCTGCAACAACAAATCATTGTGGGTTGAAAATTCTGGAATGAATTTCCCCAAAATCAATTCACGAATTTAGAATTTTATCTATTAATCTCGCTCGAGTTGTCATGGCTTCACTGTAACTTCAAATTCGACCAATTCTAGGTTCGAATTTGCTAGAACAGATATTAAATGAAGAATATCTCACCACATGGATGGATTTCTCAATTTATGTACCATATTATAGCTAGACGCTCTGCAACTCGAAATTTGGCCACTTCAAAATAAATTCTCTGTGAAGTTTTGCTTCAACTCAACTTATTCAGCCCATCCAGGCTCATTGTTGAAAACTGTAACTCTGATACCATATTGTAACGTCCCCGACCATCCATGTTGGGCCATGCTACGCCAGAGAACTCTTTTTGTTCTCTCTTCGGAACATACTGTAACAAACCCAGCATCATACTAAGCTATGCCACAAATTTTTTGATATGCATGCAATTAAATTATATACACACAGAGCTCTTGCGGAAACATATATATAAAACGTAACAGACAAATAATTTATGTAAATGCACAAATTCATACTGAAATAATAGTAAACACAGACATGCAACATATATGGGAAACACCCATAAACTTATAGACACTTATAATCATGCATAGGAGAAACCCATAAAATAAGCACGTAAATAACAATGCAACATGTAAATTTATCACACAATTGAAACTTATCTTTGCAAGAATATCACCAACTGCGTACAAACCATCCACAAACCTCCCAGCCTTAGAACACACTATTCATCACTCTCAACAGTGAGTCCCCTGAGATGGGACTAAACTCCACCCAGGTAAAGGGATTCCTAACTAGGCTAAAGGCTCATAGACAATAGGAAAGACTCTATCTCAAGTGCTCACTCAAATGACAGCCTACAGTCCCTCATTCCCCACATGCTTGTCCCACCCCAGGAAGTGTTCCCCTTCTCTTCTCAATAGTCCCTTGGCTACCCCACTTCCCTTCCAGGGCTTCAGCAACAGACGAGATAAGAAGTCTCAAAGCCCTACAACTATAGTTTAGCACCTTCAGGAAATCGATTCCCCAACAATTCTCTCACCTAGAGAGAAATTTCTCATGGGCCTGACAACCCACTTCTTCAGTATCCCAAGAGCCTAACAACCCACTTCTTTAGTCCAACTCCCAAGCTAACAACTACACCAACAGATATGGCTATGGATATGATTCCGATACAGTGAAATGAATGTATGAAAGATAAATGACTATGTGAGTGAAAAATGGTCATGGAGTCATGGCTAAATGATGGTTGAATGATGGAAGAGTGTTATGGAAAATATGGGAAAATGTACTAAGTCCCAACAATATGTATGCATGTCCCCAAATTGACACTTGTCATGTTGGGAGCTACTTGGCCCACTTGTCCCCAACTTTAGAACTTAGGATAAAATAATTATCCATACTTTATGTTTTAAGAAATACTAATATAATATTCCTTTTTGGCTTAAGCTCCCTAGCTTAGCCCTTTTCCTTAACTTTTGGCCCCCACTCTTTCCCTAACTAGTGGAGTTTAGTCCCCCATCTCTTTTATTGTGGTTGGTCTGCATGCAACGATGTATTTTATATTAATTATGAGACATGTACAAAAATAGGCACATTAGCCTTAACATCTAGGCTCTTCAACCTAATCCAAAACATAAGCATCATAGCTTATAATAACTTGGCTCACCAGCCTATAAAACATAGCATATACACAAAGGCTCGCTGGCCTCAATATCACACACACTTAAGTTGTTGTGCGCGATATCCTGAAATGTGCACACTTCATCATTTTACTACGCAATACATATGTGCACTATGCCATGAATGTGCATACAAATGATATCAAAACAACTCACCATATTAAGTACATTTTCATTTACATTACAATTGGGTTCGACTTAGGGATATCACATAAATGGGTGTTGAAGAGCATGTAAATGAGCATACTTGGAAATACGATCCACAACCACCATGATGACGAATGTATTTCCCGATTTAGGTAATCCCACAATAAAATCCATAGAGATGTCCCTCCAAATAGCAGTTGGAGTGTGCCAGGAAGTTTGATGGTTTTGCCTTTGTTGTGTTGACAAAGATCGCATTCTACTACAAAACTGTGAACATCCTTTTTCATACCATCCCATAGAAAAGAACATTTGACCCAATCACAGGTTTTGGTAAACCCTGAATTCCCAGTTGTGAGAGTAGCATGAAGCTCAAAAAGCACCGTGGATTTAAGTTGTGACTCTCTACTTAAATACAAATTTCCTTTGTAGCAAAGTTCATCATTGTTCCAAGAGTACCATGGGAAGTTGGAGAGCTGGATTTCAATTGTTGGATCATATGTGATATTTTAGGATCATGCATCCATTCTTGGCACATAGCTTGGAGCCAAACTGGTACATTGAAGGAGAGGGAAAAAAGGGACCCTTCATCTTCATATGTTCAAGAAAAAGTGTCAGCAACCACATTTTCTTTGTGTTTCTTGTAAATGATCTCATAATCATAACCAAAGATATTAGTTACCCATTTTTGTTGTTGTGGGGAGGAAGGTCATTTCTCCAGAAAATGCTTGAGGCTTTGGTGATCTGTAACATCCCGGTCTGACACACTGAGAAAACTTATTTTTGAGGACACTTGCTCGCAAGTGATCTGGACTTTTGTGATGTTAAACCATTTATACTTGATTATGATGCGATTGACAGACGACATGATGTTTTACTAGTTTTCATTGACACAGGTGCTGCTGACTCTGCTTTATTGAGTGTACAGGGTTTTGGACCTTGAGGATGCAGAGGCATCGATGGAATCCCTTGGACTCCGGATTGAGTCAGGGAGTGTAATTTTGGGTTGATTTATTTACTGTGATATTTCATTTGATTCGATGATACAATGTTGAAATTTATGACATGATTGTTGATGATGCAGGCTGACGATAGCTTTCCAACCAGACTCACATATGGAGTAAAGGGGCCACACACGATTTCCAGAGAGGTTGAGGGAGAGGGGTGGACAGCGGCACTGCCACCGCCTACTAGCACTCTCGTCGTGGCTCGAACTGTAGGTTAACGATTAACTAGTCCGAGAGGATCCACGATGCCGTGAGGGAAGACTACGACAGTCTCTCATGATGATTCTAAGGGGCGCGCAATAAGGGTCACTCACAATGATTCTAAAAGGCGCACAAGGTGGGGGCCTGGCTCCTAGGAACCCTCTTAGTCTCCTACAAGTTCACCGGGTGGAGTGTTGACTCGAGAGGTTATAGACGTCTACCAATCGCCTGGGCCTGGTGAGGGTGCACCCTGGGTGGAGCATGGTGCATCCCTGGCGCACGCTTCTAATAAAAAGAAACTCGCTTGGCTAGTGGTACCCTTTGGAGCACGGGTATCCCCGAAGGGCATCGCCGCACAAAAGAAACCTTCAAGAGGCTAGTGGCACCTTGGAGCATCGCAGAAAGGCCTTGGAGGGCATGTCGCGATAATGTGGATGAAGGATTCAGCCTTAAATATCCCTAAGTCATCAACACCCGAATAAATCCTTAAACAATTCCTCTAACCAGCCGCTACCAAAATTTGAGCCTTTCTCAAAAAAAAAAAACATATCCAAGACTATACATTAAATATTCATTACCCATATGATTTTGCAACCTCCACCTAATCCAAAGAGTTTCCTTCCTTAATTAAATACATAAAACAATTCCTCCATTAATTGAATTCATAGGAATTCCTTCCCACTGCATACATAAGTACTCCTTTCCTCATTCCCGGGAATAAGCTTGATAATTTGTCTTTTAGTGAAGGTACTACTACTCGGCCTAACATAATAATCAAAACTTAACCATCCCCTAATAACAATGCCATTATATTCTAGTCCACAATAGCTCATGCCATTATATTCTAGCTCACAAAGAAAACTCACATGAAAGTGGCACTGAGCACGTATGCATCCCGGCACGCTTAATAAAAAGAAACTCAAGAGGTTTAGTAACTTTGGAGCACGGTGCATCTTGAAGGGCATGTCGTGGATAATTTGGATGAAGGAGTCTACCTAAATATCCCTAAGTCATCAACACCTCAATAAATCCTTAAACAATTCCCCCTAACCAAGCACGCCCGTAATTTGAGCCCTTCAAAATAAAAAATAAAAAACATAATTCAAGACTATACATTAAATATTCATTGTTCCCCTATGATTTGCAACTCCACCTAATCCAAGGAGCTTCCTTCCTAATTAAATACATAAAACAATTCAATTAATTAAATACATAAGCAATTCCTTCCTTAATTGCATACATAAGGCCTTTCCTCATTCCCAATATTAAGTTTGATAATTTATCTTTTAGTGAAGGTACTACTACTTCGCTCTAACATAATAATCAAAACTTAACCATTTCCTAATAACAATGCCATTATATTCTATCTCACAATAGTCACTTATTCAAATAACATTAGGAAATTTCATTTCCTACTAGCTAAGCATTAACAATACAAGTGCTAATAATAAAATTAAAAAACCACTTAAGCTAATGTGAGTCTCATAAAGTGTGTAGGGTAAAATAAAGAGATTAAGAAATTAATTCAAATAGGTGGTTGTAAATTTGAAAGAAGAAATTAATTAGTTAACTAATGAGAGTTTAAAATAAAAATAATATATATATATATATGTATTTAAAATATAATGAAAAGATGCTTAATGCATTTACCTTTTTGAGTTTTCAATAAAAAAAAAAAAAAAGGGGAACTTAAAGAAATATGATTTAGGTTTTGATTAAAAACCTAATGTGATTAGGTCAAAAAGAGGATAAAAGAAAGGGGATGGGGGAAAAGAAAGGGAGATGCTATGAGGTATTGTTATGCTGCCAAAATTGCAACTGGACTGATTGCTTGTGAGGAGTTGGGGATTTTCTCAGCTGATTGAGTGGTAGATCAACCTAGGAGGCGAGCTGAGAAGCTAGGTTACTGTCTGGACTATGTGTGGCCCCTTTGCAGCTCGGGGGGCTAAGGGGGAAGAAGAGTACCCCTAGCGTTGGCTGGGAGGTACCGATGTAGTCTCTGCGGTCGGCAAGCAGAAGCAACACGGAGCACAGGAGTCATTGCGGCAAGCAACAAGGAAATGATATGTTCATGTTTTTAGTAGAGTAGGATGTTTAGTTATTTACTAATGAGATTATGATTGTACTGTAGTAAAATTTCGTTTCCTCGTTCCTTAAACTCTGCAAAAAAAATAAAAAAATAGGGGTATTTTCTGTAGATCAGCGCTGGCAATCAGTTCTGGAAATTTCTTTCGAAGCTGTCCCTGTAAACTGCATTTGGTTATCTCATTTTTATATCCGGTACCATTTAGGGTTCCTGGTAATTTTGTTTGGGTTATGGTGGCTCGTTCTTTTTCTATTTGGTACAGTCGTAGGGTTTCTGGCATTTTCGTATGGGTTTATTGTTATTCGCTTTTATACTTGGTACAGTTTTAGGGTTGAGTAACTTGTTTGGGTTTACGGATTATTTCGTTTTCTTTTACATATGGTTCAGTTTAAGGTTTCTGGAAATTTTGGCTAGGTTTATGGTTACGGTAGTGGTCCCTAGGCGAATCGTTTTTAACATGGGCGTTCCCTTATGACTCTCTTTTAAAAAAAAAAAGGGTTATTACAGTGGGCCGTTTTTACCGTGGGTTTTCTCCTTTTTACCTTGGGCGTTTTCATATATAGTGGGAAAATTTTCCAGCGGGTTTTCTCTTCTACATTTTGGGCGTTTTTAAATGTCGTGGGAAAATTCCACCGTGGGTTTTCTTTTTACATATTGTGGGCGTTCCCATTTCTTGACCTGCGTTTTTTTTTCCATTGCTGGGTGTCTCCTTGTGACCTGGGCGTTTATAGATAGGGATACCTCTTTATTTTCACAAGCAAGAAGAGATAGAATTCATATCGTTGCAGTCTTGTAATGTGCAATAGCAGTCTTAGTAACCCACATTTAGGTCCTTTGTTTTCTCGAGATTTGCAAAGGTTCCATTTCTGTTAGACATATGCGTTTTTCAGTGCATTCAAATTTACGAGCTAATTCTGCTTATGCCCTTTGATTCAATGCATTCACATTTAAGTTCATTAAGATTTTATAATACTTCGTATTCATTTTAATTCGGTGCATTGAGGTTTTACAATAGTGAGTCGGTGCATTCTTCATTTTAATTTAGTGCATTGACATTTTATAATACCGTCTGCATATTTTAATATAAAACAATGCACTCAGATTTTATACTTATTCATATTTAAGGGCATTAGATTTTAGAATATAGTCTAGGCATTTTAATTTAATGCATTCATATTTATAATAAGTGTATTTCCAGTTGGGGTATTGAGATTTATAATACTGGGGTGCTTTTTAATAAATGTTTATTCTTTTAATTCCTTTCCTTAAAAGAAAAATATATTATATATAATAAGGCTTGCAACCAGTGCATTTAAATTTTAGTGCAGCGAGATTTTATAAAAAGCCTATCCATTTAATTTAGTGCATTGAAATTTTATAATACTCACTGAGCACATTTTAATTTAGTTAGCAAAAGGGGGTCAATATACAACCCAAGTCAATCCAAATATAGAATATTGACAACTCCCCTCAACTGTTTCAGACCTGACCAAACAATTGTAGTGATCAACATATCCCCTGTAGGTTACAAAGAGGTTACCTTACCCAGCAAGCATTCCTACTTAAATGTTATTGATCAGAACTTGCTCCCTTTACTCAGACAATGAGAATAACCAACTAACAGTACCATAAGGACAGATCGCTTTGCTTGCTGCCTTAGAGGTTTGTTTAAAGACACAAAAAAAATCATAAAAAAGAATGATTGTACATTGATATGCTCTTTGGATACCACAACATTTATTCCTGTATGTTGTTGTCCTACCCAAACGCGTTCATGTTTTCATTAGCTTCTAGTGTTGACAGTTGTAATGAGGATTCTTTTACAATATGAAAATGGAAAGGATTATGGCTTATTCTTTACAAGGTTATTATTGCATGACAAAGAAAAATTTAAAATAAAAATAAAAGAATGGTTAGTTCATTGCAAGGCCCTTTTCCTTACCTCATGTCAGGGTAAGGTCTTGAAGCTAAGTACATTAAATAATTATGATCTGTTGAGGGGAGGGTGAAATCAATGCGATGTATTTAATTTTAAGGTTAGGGCTGGTAACTCGCCCACTAATGGATGTCCATTTAATAGATTGTACCTCGAGAATTTAGGCGCTTTAGACTTACCTGGCCAGGCTCGCAACGGAGGTTGGAATAAGTGGTGCTAACCTCCTTACCAGCCTTATTAATGATCACCATCTTGACATGTAAATGTTATTCATGCAACTTTGTAATGCAACATGAAATTGGCTACCGTATTAGGCCATTGAGTGTAGTGGGTTGCTGGGAACACATAGAATATGAGGTGATTGTTATTTTTGCAGAGTTAATGGGATATGATTGTAACTTGTTTATTATGTCATGGCAGTGTCAATAATATTTTAGTGTTAGGTATCATAGGAAAAATAATGAAATGATGGTCTTATGATAATGCTATTGAATCTTTAGTTATTGATGATTTATAAATTATGAGGATCCTTGAACTAAGAACCATAGAGTATTATGAATCAATAGAAGAGGTTTGGTTCATTTATTAATGCTAGCGCTATGGTGATGTCATTGTAGTTATCCTGAAGTTAGTTAGTGAATTGCGAAGTCTTTATATTATAATGTAATGATGCTAGTTTTATGAAGATGTCATGACAGTTTATTTATTGATACTAACATATGAGATGAGCCGTGGATGATATCCTATCTCAAGGTAAGTGAGGCAAGGGTAATGAAATTATTCATTCTTGGTATGTTATTCTAGTAATTATGGTCAGTGATAAACATATATCATGACTGTCCTTGAAATTAAGTACGAGGAGTCACCATGGCTTAGTAGATGGGGATGGAATTCAGTTGATTTTACATATTTAAGAATGGGTTGGTAATTCGTCGTCTAATAGAAGTCAACTGGAGTAATGGTTGTAATTGAAGTCAATGAGTCCTTCTAGTGGTTGTTCGTTGTCGGTGTCCTTCTAACTTGCATCTTCTGTCGAGTTCGTGGTTGCCTTTGACATTGTAGTCGTTGGTTCTCTTGGATTGCGTGGTGGTTTGTGTCGGGTGGGATATAGACACCTCCTTGTAGCCCTAGTATTTATGTCTGTGTGTGTGATATTCTATGTAAAGAATCCAGTGCCGTATCAAGAGTCTCGAGCCCTTTAAAGGCAGGGTTTCCACTCTTGCGACACACTTGACAAAGATTACTAGTTTCTGCCTGAGCAGCTGGCCAGGAGCCTATCTGACCTTCTCTCTCTCTGGAGCAGAGGACTAAGATTAAATACCCTACTTTCCTGTGCAGAAATAGTAAGATATACTACCATGGATTATTCCCTCTATGTTAGTATGGTGCATAACCCAGTATGTCATTAAATGTTCGCATTGTGTGCCTTATGTCTTGGGTCGTTCATTGCTTGCTTCTACCCGTTGTGCATCTTGTCTTCTTGTGGTGATCATCGTGGTTGCATCTAGTTAGTCGTCAGGTGGTGACGTAGCGTCAC
>SNQJ01S0050933.1:44138-68254 GCA_010110895.2 Picea sitchensis
ACATTTGAACATATGTACATATATATAGTGTGTTTAGTAATTAGTTAGTTATTTATCTCTTTTATTCGTTTCTTTTAGGATTCTTAGATTGGCTAACGGAGCCATTAAACCTGTCAGAACGAGTTACACCAAACGGATTGGGTTATTTAGACAACCCCGGACCAGACTCGCTCTTCCAGTTGACGGACGGTCAATTTCGCCTGTCAACAACTTGGTAGATTTTTCTTATAACAATGGGTACCAAACATCTCTAAAGATGAGTCCATTTGAGGCACTTTATGGAAAAAAGTGCAACACTCGAGTAATATGGGATAATATAGAAGATAGAGCAGTGGTTGGGCCAGATTTTCTCAGGGAAATGGAAGAGAAAATGATAAAAATAAAACAAAATTTAAAGGCTTTCGAAGACAGGAAGAAAATCTATGCTAATAAAGGAATAACTCACAGGGAATTTAAAGTGGGTGATCATGTATTCTTGAAAGTGAAGGCCAAAAGAAGTTGCTTGAAGTTGGGAAACTGTTCAAAGTTGGAAACTTGCTATTGTGGGCCATTTGAAATCTGAGAGAGGATTGGTCCAGTTGCTTATATGATTGCATTGCCTACATCTATGTCTGTTCATAATGTATTCCATGTATCAATGCTCAAGAAATATATACCTAATGCTAATCATGTTATTGATTGGAATGTGATTCAGGTGGAGAAATAAGGTTCTTTTCAAGTGCATCCGGTATGCATTCTAGACCAGAAAATCAAACATCTCCGGAATAGAGCTATAGGGATTGTAAAGCTCCAATGGACCTGGTATGGTCCTGGGGACGCTGCTTGGGAGAATGAGGATGCAATGTGGGCATAATAACTGCATCATTTTTAGGATGTCTGAATTTTTGTTGTATTTGTCTACATGATGCACTGAGGATAGTGCATAAATAACAGGAGGGGATTGTAATATCCCTAGGCCGAACCCAATTGTAATGTAAATGAAAATGTACTTAAGTTGGTGATTTGTTTTGATATCATTTGTATGCACATTCATGGCATAGTGCGCATATGTATTGCGTAGTAAAATGATGAAATGTGCACATTTCAGAATACCGCACACAACAACTTAAGTGCACGTGATATTGAGGCCAGCGAGCCTCTGTGTATATGCTATGTTTTATAAGACCTAGTGAGTCAATTTATTATAAGCTAGGATGATTATGTTTTGGATTAGACCGAAGAGCCTAGATGTTAAGGACAGTGTGCCTATTTTTGTACATGTCTCATAATTAATATAAAATACATCATTGCGCGCAGACTGACCACGATAAAAGAGATGGGGAACTAAGCTCCACTAGTTAGGGAAAGGGTGGGGGCCAAAAGTTAAGGAAAAGGGATAAGCTAGGGAGATTAAGCCAAAAAGGAATATTATATTAATATTTCTTAAAACATGAAGTATGGATAATTATTTTATCCTAAGTTCTAAAGTTGGGGACAAGTGGGCCAAAGTAGCTCCCAACATGACAAGTGTCAAGTTGGGGACATGCATACATACTGTTGGGACTTAGTTCATTTTCCCATATTTTCCATGACACTCTTCCATCATTCAACCATCATTCAACCATGACTCCATGGCAATTTCTCACTCACACAGTCAGTTATCTTTCAAACATTCATTTCACTATACCAGAACTGTATCCATAAACATATCTGTTGGTGTAGCTGTTAGCTTGGGATTTGGACTGAAAAAGCGAGTTGTTAGGCCCGTAGGATACTGAAGAGGCAGGTTTTCAAGCCCGTGAGAAATTTCTCTCTAGGTGAGATAATTGTCGGGGAATTGATTTCTTGAAGGTGCTAAACTACATCTTCAGGGCTCTGGGACTTCTTGTTCATCCTGTTGTTGAAGCCCTAGAAGGGAAGTGGGGTAGCCGAGGGACTGTTGAGAAAAGAAGGGGCACACTTCCCAGGGTGGGATAAGCATGTGGGGAATGAGGGAATGTAGGCTATCAGTTGAGTGAGCACCTAAGACAAAATATTTCCTGTTGTCTATGAGCCTTTAACCTGGTTAGGAATCTCTTTACCCGGGCGGAGTTTAGTCCCAGCTCGGGGGTGACTCACTGTTGAGAGTGATGAACAGTGTGGTCTAAGTCTGGGAGGTTCATGGACGGTCTGCACGTAGTTGGTGATATTCTTACAAAGATAAGTGTCAATTGTGTGATAAATTTAAATGTTGCATTGTTATTTACGTGCTTATTTTTATGGGTTTCTCCTATGCATGATTATATATGTCTGTAAGTTTATGAGTATTTCCCATATATGTTGCATGTCCATGTTTACTATTATTTACGCATGAATTAGTGCATTTACATAAAGTATTTTTTGGTTACATTTTATATATATGTTTCTACAAGAGCTCTATGAGTATATAATTTAATTGCATGCAGTTCGAAAAAGTTATGTGGCATAAATCAGTATGATGTTGGGTTTGTTACAATATGTTCCACAGAAAGAACATAAAGAGTTCTCTGGTGTAGCATGGCTCAGCATGGATGGTCGGGGATGTTACAATTTACCACATCAACTATGGCTCAACTTTTCATGGACCATATCTTCAAGCTTCATGGCATGCCTCATTCTATTGTTTCTATTTGAGCTCCAACCTTCACCAACAATTTTTGGCAAGAAATGTTCAGACTCCAGAGCAATCAATTTCATCTCATAATTGCCTATCATCCCCAGACTGATGGTCAAACTGAAGTCACCAATAATTGTTTGGAGACTTATTTGAGGTGTTTTGCCTCTGAAAGAAAAAATCAATGGGCTCAATGGTTACCATTAGTTGAATGGTGGTACAACAATTCTTACCATAAAACTACTTGCATGACTCCTTTTGAAGTAGTATATGGACAAAAGTCGCCTTTAGTTCTCTCCTACATTCCAGGTGTATCAAAGGTCCAGATGGTTGACCAAACACTTACATTTCGTGAGGATATTCTCTATACCCTCAAAGATAATTTTGTCATGGCTTAGAATCGCATGAACCAAAAATCCGATCAAGGTCACTCAGAATGACAATTTGCTGAAGGAGACCGAGTATTTCTTCGGTTGCAACCTTATAAGAAAAATTCACTCAAGGTCGAACATTTTCATAAAATGGCACCCAAATTTTATGGTCCTTATATAGTTCTCAAGCACGTTGGATAGGTGGTATATCAGTTAGCTTTACCCAATCATTCTAAGATCCATCTTGTTTTTCATGTCTCTTTCTTAAAGAAGGTGATTGGAACTAAGTGCCAAACTCAAACCAACCTTCCTGATTTGGATGAAGAAGGATCCATCTGGTTGCAACCACAAGAATTTTTGGACCACCGAGAGCGTCTTCTTCGTCAGCATACCATCAAGGAAGTGCTAGTTCAATGGAAAGATACAAATCCATCAAATGCCACCTGGGAGCCTGCTAACATTCTGTAACAATTTCCTCATCTCAAGACATGAGGACAAGGTTGATTCTAAGGGGGAGGGCATGTTAGGAACCTAACCTACCTAACCCCTCAAGTGGTTAGAATAATATATTTCCATGTAATAAAGGTCAATATTAATAAGGCCTAGCAATAAGGAGGAATAAGTCAAATGTAAGAAAACCTAATTGAAGCTTCCACTTCTAGAAGGATCTTCCTCTAGATTGTTCTTTTGGATAGATAGATTTAGTATAAATAAGAATAGAGGGTATGCGAAGTTTGTCTTGGATATTATTTTAATAGAGATATGCTCTGCTGGAGGTTTCTCCATTGAAGAGCCAAGTGAACATTTGTCTCAGTAATCAAAGTGCTCTTTCTGGTGTTATTATGGTATTATTCTGGTATTATTGTGGTATTATTGTGGTATCGTTCTGGTTATATCATTCTTTCTTTGCAATTTCTAGATAATTATTTATGTTATGCATACTTCTTTATATATGGAATACTAAAGAAACACCATCAAGAGAAGTCTCTATCCCTTATTACTCCAATAAACAAGAGTTGCATCCATCATGACAAGAAATCAAGATACCAAATTATCCAAGAGGGTCGAAATTTTAGTCCAAGAAGTATCATTATCAAGTAATGAGTTGTGAGAAAATAAAAATGACTTGCCTCATAATCATATGAGGGAAAACCAAGTCATGTTTGTCCAAATTTGTCCACTTTTACAATAAAACCTTAATTCTAGGTCATAACCAAAAGTTACAATGTATAATTAGCAAATCAATTTGCTCTTTTTAACCACATAGGCTACAAAATGACAAAAAATAACAAAATGATGGGACATAATCCCATAAAACTCCTCTCCAAGGTGGAACATGTGAAGATAAGCCTCCAAAGACTAGGACGTCATGCTATAAATGTGCCACATCACCCCCAAATAAAGAAAGAGAGTGTGGCTTCAATCCCACAACACCACCAAGTGCACTAAAATGGTAAAACATCCCCTAAAACGTCTAACGTCATGCTCCAAAAGAGGGAAACTTGGGCATAGGATGGTGATTTCATCTCCCATTCATGTTTTTGGGCCTTGTCTAAGTTCTAGAGACATCTCGAAAGGTCCAAAATTCATCATCCTATGCCTCCAATGTGTGGGGCACAACATCTATCAAGTGGTATTTCATGCCCCTATGAAGGTCCAAGTGGATTAGTCCCTTCATGAATGATTTTCATTGGGAAAGGTCCTGCAAATAAAAGTAAACATGTTGTCCAAGGGTCCACAAGTCATATGAATCATTTCAAGTAAGCTACATTTAATAAAAGGACCTCCCAAATAAGTGCATTAAGTACCCTCTTTTCAAATTAAACAAATTCTCAAATACCTTATAAAATTTTCCAAATTTAGGTATGGGAGAGGTTTCATGGTGCCCTATTGGGTAGGCCAATCCTTAAGTCAAGGAATGTTTCCCAATAATACTATATCTAGGAAATGTAGTGGGTATGAGGTGGATTGGGGTATTACTTTTGGGCACAGGGTTCTTTCATATCAAGGGCTTATATCATCTCATTTATGGGTGCCTTTGTGGAGGGTGTGTCGAATCCCTTCGTTTGTAATAAAAAAAAATTACAAGACCTTTATTTTCCTTTCATTTTTTATCGTCCAAACATTAAGTTCTATGTGGAATCATAATTAAAATAGCACCACAATTCCACTTGAATTTAGAACACATTGAGTGCCATGTGCACTGGAAATTAAAGGACATGACAATGCGTTCCCCCATCAAGTGGGATTTTGTTTTTCTTTCAAAGGTCCTTCATTTTTCTGGATAAGTGTTTCATTTCTCTCAGGACCTTAGGGATATAATATAGAAGGATATATTATGTATTTTGAATTTTATAGTTCTAGCTACAACACCTATGTGATGTCATCCCCTTCTTCCCATGAAATGAGGTACAATCTCTTTTTGGGGTCAATGAACCCAACAAAGAAAACAATGAGAAAAGAAAGGTGAAGAAGTGTGGAAGGTGGTAAGTATGAGTGGGAATGGTATGACGACCCTTCAAGGAGAACTCCTAGAATCATATATTTTCTTGAGGGTGACCCACTTAGTAGGAAACCATGTCAACCACCAAGCTAAAATAAGGAAAAAGGCACCATTTTCAAGAAAATGTTCCTTAATCAAGAGAGGACCCTATGAAACATGATCAAATGCTTCAAATATTAAGGTTAAAATTACCATGAAACCAAACTTTTTACCTCATGAAGCAAGATCTATTGTCCTTTCTAGGAAAGTTGGTGCGGCAAACACTGTTATACTGCTGATGATGAATGGTAATTTGTAGTGGAGAGGGGGGGATATGTCTACTTAATGTGGTCTCAACTTTTCACTTGGATCTCGACACTCCATCTCTACTACGTTTAGGCCTTGAGACATCATCTCGTTATCTTCCCCTAGGATGGGGTGGTAACATCTAGCTCCTACATGGGGACATGTGCTTGCCGTAGAGCACATGAGAACCTCAACATATCATGGTATGACCTATACCTACACATACTTAAGAAAACAATTAGAGTATCATAGGGTGGATAACTCACCCTTTATTCATATAATAAAAACTTCAAAAATTCAAAATTGACCACTATGAGATTTTGTAAAAGATTGTTTTTTTCATTTTTCAAAAACTTCTAAACAACAAGTAATGATTTAATAAAATGCATCACAATAACTATGTGTAAATGAAAGAAAAAAAATGTAAATCCAAGTATATAAATGAAACTAACCAATGATGAACACACAAATGCAATGCGTAAAAGAAAATGACCTAACTACTTACTTGAGGATTGAGGCCCATAGAAATAAGAACCCTAAATATGTTAGGTGAAATCATACAACCAATGCAACAAACTAATCATCTCATCAATGTATCTCCCCCTGTGTTTAATCATGTGGCACAAAAAATATATGTCAAGTACACAATATTCATGAGAATAAATGAACATGTGATCAATCATAGAAAGTGACTCATGGAGGTGGGACGGCGGGAAAAATTAATGCTGGAAAGGGTGGCCACAAGCCTGATCAATCCATATCTAAATATGACTACCACATATAGATTGTGACTCATATTCATCCTTAATTAGAATACCACCGCACTTTGAGGGATGAGAGGAGATGAGAGATCCCAATAAAACCCTATGATTTCCTAGAGAAGGAGATACGACATAAGAGACAAGCTCAGGTCTAAATAAAGAATCTTTTCCCACAATCAAAACACATTGCCTCTTCGTCTGCAAATCCCTGTAAAAATCCCCAAGATGAAAAAATATTTTCTTTGTAGTGTGGATCTCTAAGTGTTTTGAGATGGCCACAAACTCATATCCATCAAAATTCAAGAAAAAATATGGTTTAGAATCTTAATCAAATAATAGTTCTAAGTCCTCAAAAGGATAATCCCCAAGGTATAGTTGGGGATCAACATAAGTGTACTACAACAAGCCATCCCTTGGTGGATGAGAAGAGTTTGTGATCATATCATCACCAGGATACCAAATATATTTATTGTCTACATATCAAAAACAACATTCCAAAGGAAAGACTTTTGCATTCCTTATTTGGAAGTTACCCTCGATGTTTTAGATAGGATCTCCATTGAAACCAAAAAAACCAATATCCCATCCATGCTTCCATAAACATATTAAATCATCAATATGATTTTCAATTGTATGTGAGAGATTCTCCATGAATTTATCTACATCATTGGAACTAATTATTTCTTTGTAAAGTTTCACAACTTCATCTTCCTTGATAGGGAAAATAGACATCAATGTCTTGTCTAGGTCTTTAGGGTGAGAAACTTCATTGAAATCCTCTTGGGAAATTTATTCATAGATATATTCTTCTCTTTCCTATGGGATGATAAAAACCGTTTCATTGACAACAAAGTTATGGTCATCATTATGGGATTCATCTAGGACATCCTCCAAATCCTCTTGCAGCACTAGGACATATACACCATCACCTTTAAAAATGCCAAGTAGATATTCATCCTCTAGGGTTATCAAGAGCTAATGATAAGTGCATTAAAAATTTTGGGATATTGTACCCTAGTCATTGAGAAAGTTCTCCACAAATAATTTGAGGGAAGGGATACTCTTTGGACTACAAGAGTACTTGACCTAATCATTTTTCTCTGGTCCCAATGAGAATAAAAATGCTCTCACCAAAAAGTGTGCATGTCTTTCATTGCACATGGATGCATATCTTGCAAATGAACATATATGTGAGATGACACAAGAAGGATCCCCATTGAACCTTGGGATATTCTTAGTAAAATTCATGAGGAATCGGTTTGGGAACCCTAGAATGTCCTCAATATCAAGGGAAGGATACATTCCATGCAATACCAAAAAATCCATTCTTCATCATATGCATATTCAACATGAATTCTCAATGAAACCTTCATACCTTATTGCAATGAAGTCGCCAGATGAGCTCAAGGCTCATCAAATATGGAGAGGGTATCTTTCCTCAAATGGAGTTTCCAGATAAACTTATATGAAGTTCATCGAAAGTGAAAAGGAATCTTCCCCCAAATGGAGTCGCTAGGCAAGTTAACAGTAAAGGATTTGCGATAGAATTTCTGAGTGTCATTATGATATTGAAAAGGATTCAAAATCCTCCCCGAAAATGATGCCAAAAATTTTATCACACCATTTGTGATCTAGTTGGATATCAGTGGCCAACCACCTCTTCCAACTAGCTCACATATAGTTTTCATCTTGGCAATATATTTTCTAGATTTTTGGGTCCTAAACTTGTGGGGCCATTTTGAGGCCCTAAACAACATTTTGTGTGCCTACCACAGTCACACTATATATGGAGTTAGAGTGTGATGGAAAAACATGTATTCCTAGGAGAAACCTTTCCAATGGGATATCGTGCACCTAAAATGGAGATCATATGAAAAAGTTATGCCCACAAGAAGTTGATGTACAAACTTACCCCATCGAGGCCCACACGACTTTTGGTGATTCATCTCCTAGGGTTAGGTTTTTGGATGTTTAGGGTTTTTCAATTACTTCTTGATGCTAAAAATTCCACGAGGCCTCATTTTAATGTGCTCAAGATAACGCACGTAGCCGCCACATCTCTTATTAGAGACTAGATACTACCATTTGAGCAATATTGTTTCATTTTGCATTTTATAGTTTCAATAGATTTCTTTATTGAATAGAAGTTAAGTTTCACTGCATCACTATTATTGTTCTCTATATATCTATGTTAATGTTATAGATTTTTGTTTCATTTCATTCTGCTCATATATCTGGACTAGTGGTATCGGAGTGGTATTCTCTTCATTTTTTTCTCTGTGCATGTCCACAACGAGGTCACGATATAAGCAGTTGGGACTTGAACCATTTGAGACTTTGCAAGATCGGCCTCACTCAATCCGACGACCTCCCATGGGGGAAGAAAATAGAGACAATGGGGTAGGAGATCCTTTTAAATTGTTTCTCTAGGAATACCTCGGGTGATAGAGGAACGAGATAGTGGATACTTTTGCACAAATCCTTCAATGAATTCCAACATGTAATGCATCTTCCTTGAGTAGAGGGACTTCCCCCTTCAAGGTATTGATCAATTTTGATATTCCTATATTTGAAGGTCAAATATATGTGGATTCTGTAGAAAAATGGTTAAAACTTATAGAAGAGTATATTTTGGTCCATAACTTTTCCGATAGAGAAAATATTACATTTTTTCTCCTTAAGGCCATCCCCCATGTCAAATATTGGTGGGAGGATTTCTGTGAGAAAAAGGAAATAGAAGGATATACATTATTTGTAGTTGCACCCACTTGGGGTTCTTTCAGGGACTCTATTAAGAAACAATACTACTTTGTTGGAAGTTATGACGACTTATATACAATATGGAATACACTACAGTAGGAAAGGGACCATACAGTGCCAGAGTTCAGCAATGTCTTCCATACCTTTCACACCAAGTTGGGTATCAAAGACTCTAAGTGACATATGGTGATCCAGTACCAAAAAGTTATGCATAGATACATCCACACAAAAATGGAGTTTCTATACATCTCATCCTTGGGTGTGGCCTATCGATATTTTGTCAAAATCAAGCAAAATATTAAACAAAAGATGCATTAGTTTGGGTCTATCAACCTCTCATATAAGAAGCAGGGCAAAGGAAGCTCCAACCTGTATAAAAAAGGGCAAAGAAAGGATGGACAACCTTAGAAAAATTGATATAAATTGAAAACAAAGAAGGACAATGGGAAGACAAGGAAAGACACCGGCAAGTGGTGTGAGTTCTATAAGATCCCTTGTCATAGCATCACTGAATTCCACTCAAAGAAATCATTGGTGGCCAAGGTGAAAGACTGTGAATTAGATGTGGGATCTGACTTTGATTTAGAACTAAAAAAATGGGGATGGATCATTAACGCATAAACCAGTTCCACCATTGCTACCACCAAGGTCCAACTTGGTGAACCTGATGAACCAGAGGAAGGTGAGTGCCTCTTTCATTCACAGATGTGGGTGAAGGGTACTCCACTACACTTCATTGTTTATAGTGTTAGCCAAAAGAACCTGATATCATCAGAGTTCATTAAGTGGTTGGATCTTCAAACAACACCACACCCATAGTCATACACCATCACATGGATCTGCCAAGAGAGCGATCTCCACGTCATCCAACAATGTCTTATGCCCTACAACATCAAGCCCTTAAAAGATGAGGTATTGTGTGATGTCGCCCCCCTTGAATTTTGTGATGTTATTTTGGGCCAATTTTATTTATGGAAATGTCATGCTGTATATGAGTCTAGGCAGCATAGTTTTATTATTACTTTGGATAGGAAATTGTATAGGATACCCGAGGTAGTCCCACCTACTGTCATTTCCTTTATATCTTCCAAGCATTGCAAGATAATATGTATTTGAATTCTTCCATATAAGGTATATCTTCAAATACATCTTCT
The DNA here is from genome assembly GCA_010110895.2 of Picea sitchensis. Lineage (NCBI taxonomy): Eukaryota > Viridiplantae > Streptophyta > Pinopsida > Pinales > Pinaceae > Picea > Picea sitchensis. Next base: position 54,584 of record SNQJ01S0050933.1, read on the forward strand.
TCAAGGATATCTCTCTTAGATAAGGTCATGGAAGACTTCAAATACATCGATCTGACCCCTGACACATTGCTACCTAATGGGCCAATATATCACCTCTCTCTATCTGAAAATGAGGAAATCAAGAAAGAGATCCAAGAGCTACTAAAAAAGGGTCACATCTAACCAAGCTCATGACCTTGCATAATCCCTATCATGATTTTGTAGAAGAAAGATAGGACCTAGCGAATTTTCATTGATTATCAGGCCCTAAATAAAATTGCAGTCACGAACTAGTACCCAATTTCCTAAATTGACGATATCCTTCACCATATCAAAGGGGCCAAATACTTCAATAATATGGATTTAAAGTCTAGATACCACGAAGTCCCGATATATAAAACTGATGTATGGAATACTACCTTCAAGTCCAAATAAGGTATTTTCAAATAGTTGGTCATGCCCTTTGGTGTGACAAATTCTCCAACAAATTTCATGAGGATGATGGATGATATCTTATGGCCTTTCACCAATTATCTCGTGTTGGTGTATTTGGATGACATCCTCATATTTAGAAAGAGTTGGGTGGAACACTTGCAACATATTCAGTAGGATCTATGCACTCTATGAAAACACAAGCTATATACAAATTTGGAAAAATGTTCCTTTGGCATGAATAGGGTCCATCACCTAGGATACATTGTTGATGAGAATGGGGTGCATTTCAATCCTTCCAAGATCCATGTCATTTGTGATTGGCCATCCCTGAATGAACTCACTGAGCTTCTTATCTTCTTAGGCCTTGCCAATTTCTATCGCAGGTTCGTGTTGGGATTCTCCCACATTGCATGGGCCCTTAGTCAAGTGATCAGGGGTGGTGGCAAGGAAAAATTTGTGTGGGGTCACTTGCAACATATAGTGTTCAGTGATTTGAAGCATTTCTTATGCTAATCCCCAATTCTCTCATTACCTAACTTGCAACATCCTTTTGAGATCAAGACAAATGATTCAGACTATGTTGTGGGTGCAGTTCTCACTCATCATGGACATCCTATGGCCTACCATAGTGAGATGCTATCAAATATTGTTCGTAAGTACCCCACTTATGAAAAAGAAATGTACTCCATTGTACAAGACTACCGCTAGTGGAGGTATTACATTCTCATGAAGGAGACAATCATCCACAATGATCATAAGCCTCTGCAATGCATGCATACATAAGGTAAATTGCAGAATGACTGCCATCAAAAGTGGTCCACATACTTGCAACAATTCCATCTCAACATCAAGTATAACATAGGGAGAACCAACTATGTTTCTGATTTCCTAGTTGGTCTCCAGTTGTAGCACTAACCACGGTGCTACACTCTTCCAGACATGAGCCCTTTGGATGAACCCAACTCTACGAGAGATATCTTGACTTCACCACTACCTACCATATGTTGGGAACAAACACAATTGTCACTTATTTCCATATTTAGGATGGGTTATTGTTCCATATGGGATATCTTTGCATCCCATCAAGCGACCAAGTGAAGTTGAATTTGGAATCTCACTACATTCAGGTGGAAGGAAACTTTAGCATAGAAACGATAATGGTAGTGTTGCAACAACATTTCTATTGGCTGAAAATTCGGCAGGATGTCAACAAGTATATCAGTTCCTACACGACTTGTGCCATTTCCAAAATGACCATTAAGAAAAAAGGAATGTAAAACCCTCTTCCTATTCCTGATAGGCCCTAGGAATCCATCTTGATGGACTACATTTATATAATTCCTTCAACCAATAAGGGAAATGAATGTGTTTTCGTGGTTGTTGATCAATTTTACAAGATGACAATTCTAGCCTCCTACAAGAAGATCATCACAGCGGAGGCCACTACCAAGATACTCTTAAAACAAGTGTGGGTACATTTTGGGATACCACAAACCATCATATTAGATCGGGACATTTGGTTCCTTAGTACATTATGTTTGAGCCTCTGGTCATGACTAGACACCAAGCTCACCAAATCCACAACTGTCCACCCCCAAACAGATGGCCAAACTGAGGTTGTCAATAGGATGATCGTGCATATCTTGCACATGTACAATTACAATAATATATGCACATGGGATGAGATTCTTCCCTATTTTTAACATAGTTACAACAAATCCATACATAACCCAATTGACGACATCCCCTTTCAGGCGGGGCTGGAATTGCAACCATTGGGTTCCATGGATGTTGTACTACCCCTTGCGTCCACATAGGTAGACTCTCCCCATAATCAAACCAAAGCCTAAAAATCAACCTAATTAATTGAACAAATCCATCACATCCACCAACAAGTTCAATATATTTTTCATAAGTCCAATGCCAAGTACAAGAAGTTCCATGATCAACAATGGGTGCCCCACAAGTTTTAGGTGGGCAATAACATTTGGTTGCATTTGTAGAAAGAACAACTTACAGGACCCCATCATAATCTTCATCCACTCTGCCATGGACCTTAAACCATCACCAAGATTGTGGTTGAAAACTATTTTGAGCTCAGCATTCCCCCCTTCCTTGGTTTTCACCCAATGTTTAATATGGACCTCCTTCAACCATATTTTCCACCATTATTAGACACCTCAGAGATAGAAGAATAGTTGACACTGACAGAGCTCAAACCTAATTAAATGGAAAAGGAATCCACTGATCAGATCATAGACACAAAGGTCAAGGGTACTCTCCAGTATAAGTTTCCACTTTATTGTGTTGTCAAAGAAGGACAACTCTTGCACCAAGGAAAGTGGCTCATCCAGGGCCAAATTCAACATAAATTTCCTCATATTATGGGGAAACTCAATGCAATGGATACCATTTCTTCCTAAGGGGTGAGGATTGATCTAGGTGGATATTGGTGACCACCCACCTCTTCCAACTGGCTCACATACAATTTTCATCTCACCAGTTTATTTTATATATTTTCGGGTCCTAAACTTCCAGGGTCGTTTTAAGGCCCTAAACAATGTTTTTTGGTCTCGCCACAATAAAATCGTAAATTAAGTTAGAGAGAGATGGAAAATAATTTAGTCCTCGAATATACCTTTCCAATGGGCTATCATACACCTAAAACGAAGATCATATGAAAAAGTTACGACCCTGAGAAGTTGATGTACCAACTTACCCCATCAGGTCCCACATGATTTTTGGTGCTTCGTCTCCTAGGGCTATTTTTTTGGATGTCTAGGTTTTTATGATTAATTATTGATGATAAAAGGCTTGGAGGCCTCATTGTAATTTTCTTAGGTGAATGCACATATCCTCCACATCTCTTCTCGGGTTAACTACCATCATTCAAGCAACATTGTTTCATTTTGCATTTTACAGTTTCAACCGATTTCTTTATTGAATAGAATTCAAGTTTCATCGTATCTTTGTTATTTTTCTTTGTATATATTTTTTAATGTTATAGATCTATGTTTCATTTCATTATGCTCATAAATCCAAATCATTTTGTAGTTTCCAAAAATCCCAACCCTAGCAACAAGTGTGTCACACCACTGGGGTCACCTATAATTATCACCTTGAAATAGATACCCCCCCTTGTTGTATTGGAAAATTCCAACACAAGGGAGGATTCCCGGGTGATCCTAGGGGTACTGCAAGGGGAGAGGTCAAGATCTGAAGGAACCACCCCTATATGTCACAGTTAAAATATCTTGAGGATTGATGGTGGATGAATGTAAGTCAATGAAAATGATTCCAATTGATGGTACCTACAAAACAAATGTTAGACAACCAAAACAAGACAATATATGATGAAATAATCCCCGAGACAAGAGAAAAATCAATAAGAAACCTTGTTGTCCCAAAATTTCATCATATAACAAATATATATCAGCAACAATATAATCATAATAGTTTCAAATTATACCATCAAAGTCATCATATGATATTTGATAAGAAAGCTTGCAGTTAGTAGATATTGTTTCCGTGCTTAAATCAAGATTTTGATATCAAAAGAGGGATATAAAAGAGTGTTATCGGAAAAGAATTATGAAATCCCTATGTATATAGCACAATTTTTCTACAACAACAAATTTGAACCACTAAAATCAACAAGTAATCTGCCCAAACATTATCCCTTAATCAGTAGATTAATTATCACAACACACAAGCAATTTTAAGTGGTAGGAAAGTGAGGAAATTATGTGAGAAATAGTGTTTTTTCTGCAACCCTAATGCTTGCAGATTAATTTTTGTTACACTAGACTAACGAGTTGACCAAGAAATACAACCTTGAATAATAAGAGAGTCCAAAGCATATAAAATTCAAATCCAATTTGAACAATTTTAAAACCTCAATATTCAGGTTTAGCAATGCAACAATTAACAATCTCCAATGTAAATATGGGTGCCTTGTTATTGGGTGAATGGATTCAATTCCTTGGAAGGAAAAATAAACAAAGATTAAGAAGATATTTTTTTTTAGAGTTAAACATTTATGACAACCTGTTAGCACTCTGTAAATTTTTTCCGGTTGAATAGACAAACGACAAAGGTAATTGTTTCAACCTACTTTAGAGTTGGACACTAGCCTGCTCAACTCAAAGAGGGCTCTCTCATGTCACTTGATATATCTATGGAAATCAGTGGCTAGATTTGGTTTGTTTTGGGAGGTTTTTATAAAGTTTCTAGCCAAGAAGAGGAGGGACACCCAGGGCTATGGAGTCAAAATTCTGAAAGTGAATGAAAATAATGATCAGTAGGTAGAACTCTCCAGAGGATAAAGGTTAAATGAGGCAATGAATGTGAGTTGTGAATTGAGATTTGCAGAGTGTAAGAGGAAAGGGGAAAAACAAGTAACTGCATTAGAGCATTAATAAAATGAATTATGAATCAGTTACGAAGACAATTACACAATTTAAATTGCTTATGCCAAGAACATCATAAGATGAATTCTGGGCCTTTAACTCTCCAATTTAAACAGAAGAAAATGGAAATGGAAATAAAGAACACATGAAGTACAAACAATGAAGGAGGACAAAATTAATATCATATCCATTAGAATCTTTTCATAAACAATTCAAAATGCTTCTGCATATGTATTCAATTCAGTCCCAAAATTTACAAAAGTATTCCTACACATAGGGAAAGATCCTCTTTTCTCCATCATTTCATATTCTCGAGATAACACATATATAGCGGAATTACTTATGGAATTCAAAACGTTTAGACTTCCCCATAATTCTAAAAATAGAGATAAGTTACAAAAAGGAATGATTTATAATAACAATTATCGTATTTTAAAGGGACCGTTAGAAACATGTTTGTCATGCCTGGGGCCGCCATCTGTCCAAAATTTGTTGGAATGTACTTTATCCTAACTGATAATTCATTTCAACTTGGCGATTTCTTCTTTCAGAGTGCTCAACCAAGCGAGTTGATTTTCTCCAACGCTCTCCATCGTCTCAGCTCTGATTTTTGTTTTTAGTCGCTTGCTTTGTTTCTTCCATGCAACCTACTTATAGATTTCGTTCACATGTTCATTGATGACCAGGTCCCTCATAACAGGGTTTAATCTGACCCCTGACTCTGATTCAGTTGCAGTCTCTGTATGGAATTTGGTTCCTAATATCTGCGCAACCCACCTTTCTTTCTCACTTATTGGTAAGCTTGACACATTAGTTGAGAACCTCGTTGCACTAGACATTGTTTGATGGACATTATCCATATCTTCCAACCTTGCAGAAGCCACGATTTTGTCTCCCTTAAATTTATAGAACTCAAGAAATTGATCTAACTCGATATTACTCCACTTATTCATGGGATGACGATTTCCGGGAGCAGAATAATGCCACCCATACTTGAATATCGGTAGTTATCAAGTTCCAATCATTAATCACTGACAAGATTACTTGCAGGCACACTGATTTGCCATGCTTGGAAAATCCAATTCAAATGATTAGCCTTTGAGTTCGTTATCCAACGACGTTCCTATGACATTTCATGGTTGTGAAGTACCCGAACGAGTGGCATGTGGTGATTTGACCAACCATCGCTTTCCGCTACATGAACCATTGATTTGATGTATTAGAACACGTGACATTTAGGCTTTTGAAAAAATGGTTTTAGGCAAACTGCCTTTCACCCCGATGTATCTCTGAAGGTACCACGTGTCTACAACTAACACCATGGTGGTTTTCCCCAGCCCGCCCTTGATTAGTTAAGTCCCACGTTTCTTTTTTGCTCGATATGGGTCCCAACCATTTGATCTGGGCTGCCTTAAGATCAACGGTCTGTAGGACTCCCTCCTTCGCACTCCCTCTATATTTTTCCATATCGCCACCATATATGTCCTGAGCCTCCAAACAACACCATGTCTCTACACTGATTTAGTCACCTGCTAAACTTAGATTCGAAGCATGATCGTCATGGTGATAACATAGGATCCAACTGGGGATTCTATCCTCTCTGCGAGGTAGTAAAGAACCATAAACCTAGTGCCTTCTTCATTGGGCTACCTTCCAACATGTGTGGGCATCTTGTTTCATCTTGGAGACTGAATCATCAAATCTTAAAGCTGTCTCTTTATTGAATGCTGAAAAATTACTATTAGGATCTAACTGCACATACTACTTGAAAACAATGCTTGATAAACAATCTTATTCACACACTCCTACCTACCCTAACTGCTAAAAAGGACCGTCAATCAAGTGAAATCATAATTCCAATGTAGCCAAGACAACATCTTATCCATCGTTTGTTTATTTTGTACTTGTTTTTTCAAAAACATGTCTGCTGATTAGTCATTCAAAATTTTATCTATATGTCCAATTCTAAAACAAATTGGCATCTTGTTTCATCTTGGAGACTGAACCATCAAATCTTAAAGTTGTATTTTTATTGGATGTTGAAAAATTACTATTAGGATCTAACTACACATACTACTGGAAAACAATGCTTGATAAACAATCTTATTCGCACACTCCTACCTACCCTAACTGCTGAAAAGGACCGTCAATCAAGTGAAATCATAATCCCATTGTAGCCAAGACAACATCTTATCCATCATTCGTTTCTTTTGTACTTATTTTTTCAAAAACCCGTCTGTTGACAAGTCATTCAAAATTCTATCTATAAGTCCAATTCTAAAACAAATTGAAGGGCTTGGATTGTTCACTCCCTCCAGCAGGATCGCAAATGGATCCTCTAAGATATGCATAAAACAATCGTCACATATCAATCCTTCCACTTCATTTCCATTTTCAGGTGATTCAACTCGTTGATTTCTATCAAAAAGTTGGCAAACAATTTGAGAATTTTGGTAGTAAATATTTCTTGCGCCATAAGGTAACCATGGATGGAGAAACTCGTCTTATGTAAAAGGATTTGCATCTGATGCAGACATTGATTTGTTGCAGCCCTCTATCATTGGTTAATTATGATTATAAACCTTTTCCATATAATGTGTCTTGGGAAAATGAATCATATGGAAGAATGTTTCCTTTTCAGGAGTCACAACAGAAAATTAATATTCCCCCACAAGTGTTCCCTCACTACTTAGAATTGCCATAGGTGAAGTTTCAAAATCTCCATTCATGTTTAGGTTGTTCAGGAATAGGATCACTATGTCATTTTCAAATGAAGAAAGGCAGCCTTGAAATACTTTGCCTTGATGGGAATGTTGTTGAACATCTGCATTAGTTTTAGGAGAAGGGAAATGAATTTCAACAACAATTTATTGCTCATCTTCTTCTTTAATCTGATGATTAAGCACAGGTTCCCACTCCAAATTTTTCAAGTAATGATCCTTTAATGCATGTTAGTGTAGTTGGTGTTCTTCAATGATAACAACCTTTTCATGTAAAACCGTACTACTGTGAATACAATTAGAACTCCCTATTTTCTCTAAAGTCTCATGATTATCTTTTAACCATTCAAAGGAAGAAAAACATAAGGGGAGAGAATTTGTATCTATAATCCCACTGCTTTCTTCACTTTCAACTTCATACTTGGATATTTACTGATTTAAAATGCTACTTTGCTTCAACAGCTCGAATGATGAAAAAATCAATGGCAAGGTTTTGTCACCTGACTCAAAACCTTATTCATTTTATCTAGTGTCGTCATAGGTACATTTCTCCATCTCTTTGAATTGTTGGACATGATCATTTTCATATTTGTCTTCGATCAGTGACCGCACCTCTGAATTGACAAGGTCTTCTACAAAGAATGGAATAGGATCATCGAGTGCCTAAGAAGAGTGCTCCAATATCTTGTCAATACATTTTGTTGGTTTGGTGTGACTTTGCATCAGCATGAATTCGCTTTCTTCAACAATGATTTTAGAATTCTCTCTCAAAAATTTGAATGTAGCAAAGCACAAGGGTAGAGATTTTTCTTCGACTGATCCAATACTCTGTCCTTTGTAATTGTAATATGTAGGTTGACTTATCTCACTATACTGCTAAAAACGAAAGTCTTTAACATCAAAATCCTCCTCATATTTGTCATATATAGACAAATCATCTTTATGTGATATGTCATATAACAAGAATAAATTAGGGACATCGACCTATTCTTCAACAAACAGATTGGTAATATCACTCTCTTGACCATATATAAATGAATATAAAAAACAATCATTCCTTTTCTCATCATGAGATGGATTATCACCCCTTCTTTCATCAGGTGGAATATAATTTTTTATAGAATCATTGGCATAAGAAAATGCAAGAGGACTTCTGATGTTTTCGATTCTATGTTTAGGATCCCAATCATCCTTTTTCCTCTCATATTCCCTTTCACGTTCTTGGGCATTTGGTCCTTCATTTTGAATATGTTCACATGCTTGGATGTTGTGTTGAATGTCCTGAGCATCACAAAACATTTTTTGTAAGGACTTGGATATTCTTTCCATAAGAAGGAGAGATGAATCTAGATGGAGAGTAGTTTCAAAATGGAGGATAGCAGCTGCTTCAGGGGGTCAAATTTCTTTGGGTAAATTTTGATAGATATTGGAAAACCTTCTGATGAATACAAAAATAGTTTCATTGTCCTGCCTTTCCAAAGAATATAACTCTCTAAGTTGTAGGTCCAAAGACTTCTTATTGCCCCAAAACTTTAAAAATATGTCCTTCAATTCATCCCATGAGCTAATTTCCTTTGGCTACAAATGTTTAAACCAATCTTTGGTGTCTCCTTTCAAATATTGAGAGAAGGCCCTCATACAAACATCATCATGTTCAATCTAAAACAAATCTATAAAATTCTCAAACCCTTGGATGTGCTTCTCAGCTGAGATGTTGTTAGGTTCCCCATCAAACATAGGTAGGTACTCATAGTGTTTTAGAGGGAAATTATGAAGGATGTGGGGAAAATTCAAGGGTCTGTATCTATGCTGCATCTTGGAGGGTGTTGGATCAAGTGCATGAGATGAAATATGAGGGTCATCAACTTGGTTATGGTCATCACGTAGCCCAGATGAAATTTATTTATCAAAATGAATGATAAACTGAGGGGATGTTCATGTAATTTTAAGATGGGGATATATTTTTTCTGGATTGTCATGGTCATTATTTGCATGCAGTAAGCAAAGAAGAAATTGTCTAGAATTTTCAAGAAAATACCAGAGACATATTATAACAAATAACAAAACGATCTGAAAAAAATCCCATTTTGAGCATTTGTTTTCTTTCATAATGCCTTCTCATACCTCATCCAAGGGGCATCATCTTTCAGTGAACCCTCTGAAGTACATTTTGTATTCAAAATTTGAGTGAAGTCTCCAATGGCATATTGGGATCTGCATTCTGTATTCCGAGTGGAATCGCCAATGATGTTTTGAAAGCTGGATTCTTCATTGAGAGTGGTGTCACTAGTGAAAATTGAAATTTTTTGGATTCTTCTACCAATGGAATCACCTTCAAAATTATTTTTTGATGTGTGGAGTCACCAAAGAAGGTATACAACCAATATGTTCCTGAGTGTTTGTTGCTCTCAGACCTTAAGACTCAACCATGTCATTCTTTCCTAGGGAAAAATTTTCAATTGGTCCCCAACAACGATGCTAGAATGTTAGCACTCTATAAAATTTTTCCGGCTGAATAGAAAAATGACAGAGGTAATTGTTTCCATCTACTTTAGAGTTGGGCACCATTCTTCTCAACTCAAAGAGGGATCTCTCATGTCACTTGATATATCTATGGAAATCAATGGCTAGATTTGGTTTTTTTGGGGGGGGGGGTTATGAAGTTTCTAGCCAAGAAGAGGAGGGACACTCAGGGCTATGGAGTCAAAATCCTGAAAGTGAATGAAAACAATGATCAACATGTAGAACTCTCCATAGGATAAAGGATAAAAGAGGCAATGAATCTGAGTTGTGAATTGAGATTTGCGGAGTGTAAAAGGAAAGGGGAAAAACAAATAACTTCATCAGAGAATTAATAAAATGAATTATGAATCAGTTAAGAAGACAATTACACAATTTAAATTGCTTAAGCCAAGAGCATCATAAGATGAATTCTAGGCCTTTAAATCTCCAATTTAAATAAAAGAAAATGAAAATGGAATTAAAGAACACAGGAAATACAAAAAATGAAGGAGGACAAAACTCATATCATATCCATTAGAATCTTTTCACAAACAATTCAAAATTCTTCTACATATGTATTCAATTCAATCCCAAAATTTACAAAAGTCTTCCTGCATAGAGGGAAGGATCCTCTTTTCTCCATCATTTCATATTCTCGAGATAACACATATATAGGGGAATTACTTATGGAATTCAAAACGTTTAGACTTCCCCATAATTCTAAAAATAGAGATAAGTTACAAAAAGAAATGATTTATAATAACAATTATCCTATTTTAAAGGGACCATTAGAAACAGGTCTGTCATGCCTAGGGTCACCATCTGTCCAAAATTTGTTGGAATGTACTTGATCCTACCTGAGAATTCATTTCAGATTGGCGATTTCTTCTTTCAGAGTGCTCAACCAAGAAAATTGATTTTCTCCAATGCTCTCCATCATCTCAGCTTTGATTTATGTTTTCAATCACTTGCTCTATTTATTCCTCCCATCCTGCTTGTAGATTCATCCATGTGTTCATTGATTTCTAGGTCCCTCATAACAGGGTTTAATATGACCCCCGACTCTGATTCATTTGCAGGCTCTGTATGGAATTTGGTTTCTAATATCTGCACAACCCACATTTCTTTCTCACTTATTGGTTTAGTTGAGAAACCCATTGCATTGGAAATTGTTTGATGAACATTATCCATATCTTTCGACCTTGCAGAAGCCACAATTTTGTCTCCCATAAATTTACAGAACTCAAGAAATCGATTCAGCTCAAGATTATTCTACTTATGCATGGGATGACAATTTCCGGGAGCAGAATAATGCCACCCATACTTAAATATTGGTAGTCATCAAGTTCCAATCATTAATCACTGACAATATTACTTGCAGGTACATTGACTTACCATGCTTAGCCAATCCACTTAAAATGATTATCCTTTGAGTTCGGTATCCGACATCATTCCCCTGACATTTCATGGTCGTGAAGTACCCGAACGAGTGGCGTGTGGTGATTTCACCATCTATCTCTTTCCCCTACATGAACTGTTTATTTGATGTATTAGAACACATGAAATCAAGGGCTTTTGTGAAAATGGTTTTAGGTAGATATCCTTTCTCCCCGATGTATCTCTGAGGGTGCCACATGTCTACGACTGACACCATGGTGGTTTTCCTCGGCCCACCGTCAATTAGTTAAGTCCCACCCTTATTTTTCATCTGATATGGGTCCCAACCATTTTATTTGGTTTGCCTCAAGATCAACAGTCCATAGGACTCCCTCCTTCGTGCTCCCGCTATATTTTTCCATATCATAGCCATATATGACCTAAGCCTCCAAACAGTGCCATGTCTCTACACTGATTTAGTCACCTGCTAAATTTAAACTCATATTTGAAGAATGATTGTCATGGTGATAACACAACCAAAACAAATCCTTCCAAATCATCTAACTTGGGATCCAAGATAAACTAGGGTTAAAAATATATTCTAGGGGTGTAAATCCTCTTACTCCCTAGAGAAATAAACCCTAGATAAGACTTGAAACAAGGGTATAATCCCTCTTACTCCTTGTATAAATCCTTATATCCCTTCAATAGAAAATAATAATAAATTTTGTTGGAGGGTATAAGCCCTTTTACTCCTACTAGGGTTTACAGTATTTTTCCTGAATTTAAACAAGAAAGATAATAAATAATAGCATAAATTACTTACCAAATCCAAGAGAAAGCATGAAAATAAACCCTTACTACTAAGATATCATCCATAATTTTCCAAAGCACCATCAAGAGAAGTCACTAGCCTTTATTACTCCATTAGACAAGAGTTTCACTCATCATGACAAGAAAGAGAGATAATGAATTTTCGAAGAGGGTCGAAATTTCAATACAAGAAGTATCATTATCAAGTGAAAAGTTGCGAGAAAATGAAAATGAATTTCCTCATATTTATATGAGGAAAACCCAATTCATGTTTTTCCACATTGTCCACTTTTACATTAAAACCTTAACTTTAGGTCATATCCAAATGTTACAATGTATAATTAGCAAATCAATTTTCTCTTTTTTCCTACATATGCTACAAAATGATAAAAAATAACAAAATGATAGGACATAAGACCATAAAACTCCTCTCCAAGGTGGCATGTGTGGATATAAGTCTCCAAAGGCTAGGATGTCATGCTATAAATGTGCCATGTCATCCCCAAATCAAGTGAGTGGGGCTTCAATCCCACAACTCCATAAAGTGCACTAAAATGGTAAAACATCCACTCAAAAGTGTGACAACATTCTCGAAAAGAGGGAAATTTGGGCATAGAAGGGTGATTTCATCTCCCCTTCATGCTTCTGAGCCTTGTCAAAGTTCTAGAGACTTCTCCAAAGTTACAACATTCATCATCCTAGGCCTCCAATGTGTGGGGTACAACTTCCATCTGGTGGGATTTCGTGCCCCTATGAAGGTCCAAGTGGCTTAGATCCTTCATCACAAATACCTTCACCAGGAAAGGTCCTACAAAGATAAGAAAATATTCCCTTGAACGGTATACAAGTCATATGAATCATGCCAAGTGTAACGACCCTAATTGAATAAATGATTAAAGATTACAAAGAAAAAAACAGTTAAAGAAAATAAGCATGATTAATTGTGTGATAATCAAACTGAAGAATGCATTTAATGAACTGTGACGGAAATTAAGGGAAAAGAAATAAAATAATGTAAGAACAGGGATGGCGTAGGCTGCCAAGGGTGGCGTATGCAGGGCAAGAAGCCCAGAAATCCTGAGAAGATAAGGAAAATGTTAATGAAACGGAGTACGGGGGACAGAGGGTGGTTGTGAGGAGTAACTGCGTGAGGTGGTCGGGAGGAATAAGGCGGGGATGAGGGGGATGTGCGGGCCATTCGGAGGAGGATGGATGCATGAAAAAACGATCTTTTGCCTTTTCACAGGGAGCCGAGAGCTGGACTGTGGGGCGTGTGTGCTCAGAGAGAGACAGAGGACTTACTGGTTGTATCTTATTGATCAGGGAGGCACGTGTTGCTGGAGGTTTTGGGCTCGGGGGCCAGGATATCCGTAGATATCCTGGAGCTAGGTCGTTTTCCTAGTTGGCAGGGTGGACAGTAGATTTGGGCAGTTATT